>SNQJ01S0008164.1:167767-178473 GCA_010110895.2 Picea sitchensis
GGTAATAGGAGTGCATGTGTGCTATTAAGAACAAATTCATTCTCTTTGGAATGCATGTGCATTCCTACAACATGTGTGTGCTCTTAGGAACGCGTGCACACTCTTAAGAATGTGTGTGCATTCTTTTGAATTCAATTTTTTTGGGGAAAGATTGACAATGTGTATGCTGACTTGGTTGCCTCAGATTTAGGTTTGAGATGACAAACCTTGTGGTTCGGTCTACAAATTGACAAAAACCTTCATTTTTGTGAATACCTCTCTATATATTTGTTTTTGATCTTATTTTTCTATAGGCTACATAATTCAGTTGTTGACGAAACTATAAACATAGATAGAGTCGACTATGTAGATTCCAAATATATAGTTTCTTTTTAAATTAATATTGTTTACTACTTTTAATCTATTTTTGTCTTTTCATATATCAAAATACTAGAATACATACCTCTCTTATTTATGCTATAAATTTTTGTCAGCTAAAATCATTTCTAGAATGGCTTATATGATGCACTAGAGGAGACCGATATCTACAATCTAAAAATAAATAAATTATTTTGATCATGTTAAGACCCTCTTGGCCTGCATGAACAAAAGGCATTGTAATTTCAAGGATATATTGACTTTGATAATTTAAAAAAGATATAAAATTAATATTATAAATTTTCAAAAATTACATTGCACTAGAAAAATGGGTTCTCTACATTTATACAAGTTTTTGGAATGAAATTCCATCATTAAGGTACTCAACACCTGCACGAACAAAGACATATACCTTATATTTTGCTCGAAGAATAACTTACCATTGTTAGAAAAAATCAAATTTCACATAGTTATTCACAATGTCTATGAATACAAGTTGTATATTCGAAAATCTAATTCAATTTCCTAAGTTTCATATTCTTACACCATATTCAAATTCATTGTAAAAGTACCTTGAATAATCCCTCCAAGTTAAGAGAAATTGGTCATGAGAGACCATCATTAGCTTGCACTCACCATATATATAAACAGAAATTGAAAGTAAAAAAATTATTAGAGTTAATAAATTTGTGAGGCCTATTCCGAAGTATGAGGTAGATAGATGTGTAATTTCTTTAGGGCTCAACTTGCAGTTGAGAGTGGCATGAGTTGTCTAACTATTCTACATTTTTTCCTTTTTCGCCTGAATTTGACTACATAAATTTGCATGAAATCACAATTTTGTGTTGTATAAATTACATTTATGTGTCAAAAACCCCTCAGGCACTCAGATTATACATAATTAATCACAATGTGCAAATCCAACAAATTCTTGCCGGATTTCTGACAAAATTAAACTAAAAATATTTCTATAAAATAGGAAGGGACCTCCACTCATCGACTTGAGTGTTAAAGTTTAATACATGCCTTACCTTCTTCAGGTGTGAAATTTTCTTAACCATAAATAATAAAAAATATCAATGTCTATCATAAATAAAATATTTTAAATAACTATTTAGTGAAGGTATCAATAATAGTATGCTAAAGGTAGGAGTGAATTACATTGTATATTAAATTAAACAATATGGAATAAATTGCAATTAGAAATACGAGAAACATAATACCATGATGAAATTTTTTTCTCAATTTCTTTTTGATTAAAAAAGTCTTTCACCTCAATCACCTTAATGGATTTGATTCCTATTCACATATAATAGATAGATTCCAAGTTATATGATACAGATCCAAAGTTAAGATCTATAGCTATATTTATTTTATTTATTTTAAAGAGTGGATGATAAAGATTTGAAAATAACTTAAAAAAAAGAAGAATTCAGAAATAGTGAAGACTTAAAAGTTGTTGTCTAACTATTCTACGAAATGGATTTTTTTGTCAGAATCTGGCAACATAAATTTGCACAAAATCACTATCTTTTGTTGTTGTTTAAAATTCACTTCTGAATGAAGAAATGGAATCTGCATGCTAAAACAATCTTGGGATACTGAGGTTATACAAAAATAATCACTTCAATCCGAAGATCTAACAATTTCTCGTCTGATTTTGGACAAATATCCCCAAAACTTTATGCATAATTTCATTGCATTTTAGCATTTTGAAGATGCTTATATGAATACGAAAACTGCATTAGCCTATATTCCTAAAATTACTTAAAATATATCCATTTTCAACTAAAATCTAATAAAAATTATTTATTTATATCAAAATAAATAAATCTATATATACAAATAAAATGTTTTTTTAAGGTCACGACCAAGCCCAACAATTTAACTAGTAAAGTCTAGGGAGGTATACATACCCTACCCCCTATGGATTTGAACTTGTGACCTCTTAGGAGGAAACACATGTTCTTAACCATTAGGACCACTCAAGTTGTATATTAGGCCTGTTCTAACCATTAGGACCACTCAAGTTGTATATTAGGGCCTATATATATATATATATATATATATATATATATATATATATATATATATATATAGACATTGAAATATATTATTTATGTCTCACATTGAAATTATGTTTTTCTTATTAATGTTTTTTAAATGTCACATGTCAACTCCATTAAAGCATTGAATAAATTACATGTCTATTTATTTCTAGTAAGGAGAAGGCACCTATCTACTAAATAATATTTTTTTACTTTCAATTACTCTCTATCTTTCTCCAACTCTCTCTATATGGAGTTAATATATAATTTCTATATAGAGAGTTGATATAGAATTATTTTACTTAAGGTGAATATTGAAATATTTTATTAATATATAATTTCTATATAGAGAATTGATATAGAATTATTTTACTTAAGGTGAATATTGAAATATTTTATTTATGACAAACATTGAAATATTTTTTTGTTATTAATATTTTTCACATCTGGCCTAATAACTACAAATGCATACTAAGGAAAGACACTAAACAAACTTACTTTACCTAAAGACACATTGCAACAAATTGATTTTAACTAACTCCTAAGTGTCTAAATATCCTACCATCTCCCCTTAATAACAATTTGGGATCCCCTTAATAATAATTTGGGATAGGATTGAAGGAGTTACAAAGGTGACATTAGATCGTATCTCCCCTTAATGTCAACTTATTGGAATTTTAACATACATCATAGTTTTGAAAGCTTTATTTCTGTAAGAGATTTTGTGCAAATGTCTGCAACTAGATCATCTATAGGGAAAAATATCACTTCAAGAATGTGATCTTGAATAACCCTTCTAATGAAATGCATGTCTATCTCAATGTTTTTTTTGTGATGATGTTGAATTGGATCTTCTATGAGTTTGATGTCCCTTTGGTTGTCACAACGAAGTTTGGTTGGATGTTTTCATTGTAATCCAAACTTTGAAAGGATTTGTCGAAGCCACAAGGCTTCTTGAATTTCATTAAATGATACTTTATACACTTCTTCTATTGAATAAAAAACAAGAGCTTGTTGCTTCTTAGGATCCCACATGACCCAATCATCAAGGTCATCGGCCTAATCAAAATTAGTGAAACCAACTAAGAAAGGAGTCCCTCATAAGTTGTATGTATCTCAAATTGAATTGTTCCCTGGATATATCGAAGCATCATTTTTTCTAATTTCCAACAATTTTCATGGGGTGTTTTCATATACTAAGCAACAAGACCAACATCAAATGAAATATCATGGCGAGTATGATTTGAATGTAAAATTATACCAACTAACTAATGGTACAAAGTGACAACTACTTCAGTTGTTGATCTGTAAGCTGCCATGGATATTCCACTGGAACAATTTGTCACAATAGAATGATAAAGGATCAAACACTCCTACTGTAGGAAAGTAGAGAAAAAATGAACGGGATGAGCAAACATCGTGTACCCATCTGAAAGGAAATGGGGAAGAAACACTCACCTAATGATTTCACATTTTATTTATGCTTCTCGCCTATATATCAGTAACCTATATTCTTCCTCCCTATTTTCTGCTAGCTTCTTACCCTAAATTACTTCGAACCTACAGACAATGGATATATTATTTAGAGATTATTCACCTTGCACTCACAGTCATGTCTACTATCTGAGTAGATAGTTTTATTGGAAGGAAGAAGGTGGCTTGGGGATTTTGCTGAGCCAACATCTCAAGCATTGTAACCTTCCATTTTGTGTCTCATAAGATGCCTAGCTTGAAAACGAGTATTTAGGATCTGATAAATATAATTGAAATCTACACTATGAGGGTTAATTTATTTTATATTCCATAATATTTAGTTATTGATTTACTGCTTATGCATGAAATAGATAAAATGTGAAAAATAGAGAACAGTAAAATACAATCACACACCATCCAAAAAATAACACACATATTTTCTCTCGAAAACCCTTACAAGAGAAAACTCATCTAGAAGGTGAGGTTGTTCTCCTCTCTTTTCTCTGGTATGGAATATGATGCAAGTGCAAAGGAGAAGACACTCTATGGAGTCACTTGAGACATGTGTTCTGATAGGCTGCAACGAAGCATCAACCTCGTCTGTTGTGCCCTCTAATTTCCCACTCCCATTTTTTCTTCTCTACTATGGAATAAAATACAATAACATATAATGGAACCCTTTCTCCTCCTAGTGGACTGGTATTTAAGTTTTAACATAGCCCGATAGCCATATAGGGGTAGGTTTTTTACTTCCTCGACCCTTAATTGTGATAAGTTTTTGGACCTTCTAGAATTTTCTTCAAAAATCCATTGCGTGGCTATCCCCACATGTCTAAGTAATCGAGGATGACATGGCATCCACTCCCACCATATTGATCAATACAATATGTTAACTTGCAAGAGGTACAACATTTGCATGCAAAATCTGATTGAGGTGATTATTGCATGGTTGGAAAGGTACCAATGTGTATAATATATAATTTTCCTCCATAGTAGGGTTTGGACCAAAAAACGTGTTGTTTGATGCCTCCAAATGACTCTAGAAGATTTCAGACTATTATTTTTGGACCCAAATTTCCAAAATTGGACCAGCCATTGAAATGACCCTCTTGATAAAACCATGATCAATAAAATATCTAGGAAAATAAATTAACTAACAAAATAAGAGAGGTGGAAAAGGAACCAAGCCAAGTCAATTGATATGTACATCAATAGTACATTAAAAATACAAGTCAATGTAATGACCCCACAACCGTATCATAACTAACCAATTGTTAAGGTCTAGTTAGGGCTTTGGATTATTTCTAACAAACCCCCTTTAATATTAAGTCTGTACAAATGTATCACCTTAGTAATAAAACAAGTGAAAAAGAAAATAACATATTTGAGTCTTCAATTTGTAACTCATGGTCTGAAATCTCATGAGTGTCAATGAAGATCCACTTGAAAAACCACCAAAAGTGGATGTTGTTACCAAATTCTATAAAAACACATTGTGTAATAAATGATCTAGACATCATGTAGGTGTTCATTGAAGTGAACCCAAAACCGATGAGAGAAAAACCTCATGAGAAGTGAATTGGCCACATGTCCAACACATCCCAAATCCTAAAAATGCATGGAAATCATCAATGCACCAAGCTCAAATGCAGAAGAAATCGTTGACCTATGCTAGATCTGAAAATCATCCTTGTAAAGTCTAAAGACTATCAAGTGAACAAACAAGTTCACAAATTTCTCTAAGAAATCGACACAATAAAGAACTGTCAAGATTACTGCTGACATAAAAAAGTGTTGAAATGCATCCAAACCCTGTATACATAAAAACCTATGTCCATAAAAAACTTGTGTGTAGTAAACTAGGTGAATCACTGGTACTACCGAAAATACAAACTGTTGATCAAAATGTCAAACTGTCATGAAGGTGTCGAACTGTCAAACCACCATCAAATTCATAAGGTGACTGAAATCCATCAAATTCCAAAATGTGGCAAGTCATCCATCCATCCAATATCCATCATAAACTGCTAAGTGTTAAATTGTCTCGTAAAAAATCTTATGAATTTCAAACTAACAAATAAAATCCATCATCCAATTAGGAAACAAACATCATGTCTTGAAACAATCCTCAATCATACATCATCCTGAAATCATAAACTCATATGCAATCCTGGATCTTGAATACATAAATCATAAACTGCAATCCTGCAAGTTAGCTTTCGAAACTTGAAGTCTGACATATCAATATTTCTCCCATGTTAACTGAAAAGTAAAAAGTCAAGAAAATGAGATATACCCCCCTTGAAAGTGGAAAATGGTAATCGAACTGTCCTTGAGTGGAGTCTGAAGACTCGATCTTCAACCCAGAAGACTACATCAAGTGGGCCTCGATCATTCCCTATATCATCCAATCCTGAAAAACATTCATGACCATCAATTGAGAAATATATCCTATCAATAATGATTGTACTTGTGTATAAAATTTTCGATAAGATCACTCCAATCAATTGTCTTCCAAACTCCAACGTTAAGTCCCTAACCATTCAAAATTTACCTATTTCCACTCAACTTTCTTGTTTTTCTGACACCTTACTGAGAGGTGGCTGGTCTTCCCACAAAAACTGCATGGGTGAAGATAAAAAAACTTCGATTCATCATGGCCAAACCAGTGATTGTGTTTTCATTGTATGAGTTCATTATATGTCTCATCATCATGATCATCAAAAATATCCTATACATTTTCCTTACTAATATCCTCAAGCTATGTCTTCCGATCATCATTAAAAAAACCTCCATTGACAAAGCAAATAGGTTTGCAACAATTAGGAATAGAAATGTTATCATGAACCTTGTTGTATCCTAAGCCATATTGATTAAGTTTAAGTTGTAATTCTTCCCACATACGAACAATAATAGTTACTTCATCACATTTATCCACAAATTTTTCTTTCATGGAGGCTTCCAAAACATCTTCATCTTTATAAGTGTCATCATCAGTCAACTGAGTGTCTTCAGTGAATTCATTTTCATTCTTAATGTCATTTTGTTCGTCAATATGTAATCCAAACAATGGATTATCTTGAATTAGTACAAAATCACATTGTCGGTGTCGAAAGAGACTTAATTAATCAGATAACAGTTTGGTTTGAAGTTTGAACATATCAACTTTCTTGTGCATTACTTGTAAGAAAGCAAGTACTGTAGTAAGAGTACACTTGTTTATTGCAATTGTAGATTCTGAAGTTGGGTTGATTAATGAGTGTAGTATTGTAAATATTTATTCAATCATCGCCATCATGAAGTGTGCACAATATGAAAGAGTTGTAAGACTAAAAAAATGCTAATACCTCTTTTTATAAAATCTTAAAAACTATGAAAGCGACCTCTTTGAGAACCCCCTTATTCCATTTCACGTGGATTGTACAAAAAAATGCTTGCTTACAACTTCAAAATTTCCAAAAAATCCTTATAACACCGAGAGTAAAAGCATCAAATTCTCATAACACCGAAAATTTGCAATAATCAATGAAAAACTAGAAATATTGTTTGTGTAATGAACACCTTATATTGCCTTAATGAACACCTTATACCACCTCAATTATAATTGTGAGCACTATATACCACCTTATTGATTTAATAATTATGTTGTGCCATGAAGTAAATTTGCATAGGATACTGCCATATACCAACACCATACACCAGGAGAAATTTGTTGGGGCTTGGATTTGACCCACTAATAGTCTCATTAAAAAGTATTTGATTGAGATTTATTGTGCTCTAATCAACACTAATAAAGTCTTTTTTTTTTGTGAGCACACATTACTAAAATTCTAATTAACCATCAAAACCTCATACATGTTATCCACCTCTATTGCTGGTCTGCCACTAGGGAAACTAGACCAATAACAAAGGTAGAGTTTGTCGTATTTAAATGTATATCGAGTGTTTTTAAGGAGAGTTCCGAGAACTAGAAAAACAAAAAAAAATATGATATTCTTCTAGCTAATGGCTCTTGGCCCGCTTCTTCTAAGGTAATTCATGTACAAAATTCTAAAACAAACTAATACCAAATATCAGTGACCTGGGGGCATGACTGAACGGTCTTGAGTTTGGTCTGTCGTTGAAATTCATGGTGCTACATGGAGCTGAGGGAGTCACCATTGTACTTGACAGAGGCATGTGAGCTAGAACTTCTATCATCATTAGGTGAAGACCATCCAACTAGAGTTGCATTGTGTTCTAGGCCTCCTCCCTTGTTTGATGCATTTGACCTAGGAGATTCTTAATGTGCACAATTATCAACACTAATAAAGTTAATACAATGACAAAGTGATTATACTTTAACCCAAAGTGATTATACTTTAACTATTTTTATAATCCTCACTTTGCTTTATGTTTAACTTTATTTTAAACTTTAGTAATCCATTCTCAATGATTTGATAGAATACTTTATCAATTAACACTTCACACTTTTCCAAATATTAAATTTCTACTTTACCAAACCTTATATTTGATTTCTTTCCTCTTTGGTGTGAGTCCAAGTGACCTTTCATCTTAGGTGTAAGTTGCATTAAATGAATTCCAATGGACCTTTTGATGTAAATCACATTAAACGTATTATTTCTTTTGAGTCGGGATTCTTTCAAACTTTCAAGTTGTGATAGAAATGTGGATTACCAAGTTGATGTGTAAGCTTTGAACTGGAGATCTCCAAGCAAGATAATGGAGGTTGGTTTACCAGGTTCACACTGCTTCTATGTCATTCTTGTTCTCCCACTATAAGTGCTATACAATAATAATTGTCTCACAAACTTCGAAGATCAACTTAATTTCGATATTTTTATAACACTTACAATTATTAAATGAACATTTGAAGATTCAAGGAATATCAATTCATCAATTGTAGAGAATTAGTATTTCAATCTGCTTGAGAGAGGTGAAATAAAATGGATTATTGTTATTATTATTATTAGTATTTCAATCTGCTTGAGAAGTGAAATAAGTGAGGATCATCAAAACACAATCTACAGGCTAGTCTTTAAAGCATGGTACCCGATTCTAGCATTGTTATTTTTTACTATGGGCCTTGTCATCATGGTTAATATTTTTTATATAAGAAATGGATGTCTCCAAATTTAGTAGAAGTTTACTAGTGGTTTCACATTATTTTTAGGCCTCAAATGAAGATGGAGTAAACAATTTTGATAACAAAACAAACAAGTTTTGCATGGCAGCGTAGTCCCTGGCAAGCTGGACGTGGAGTAAATGCATTGATAGTACTCCATCAACGCATTAGTTTTCACGAATTAGTTTTCTTTAAAACAGGCACTCATCAACACAAGAAGCTGAAATTTATGAAATTATAGGTTCGTGGAGACCATAAACTATACATAGAAAATACGTAACTCTGTGTACATACTCTCTATGAAATTTTACGAACACATAAAAGCAGGAAAAAAACTAGCATTTCCGAATTAGAGCATGGAGGGAACCCTGAATCGAAACTTGTCCAGTTTTTGGATCGTGGGTTCTCGGGCTGGGGACTTGAAAATCTAGCTTCTGTTGTTCCATGTCTTGCTGCCAACGTCTATGAAACCACTCGAGGATAGTTTTTGCGTCTCTGTAACAACCTCATTCAAAAATGAAACAAAGGTCTTTGAGGATAGTTTTTGCATCTCTCTAGCGATCTCGTTAAAAATGAAACAGAGGTTACGAGCATAGTTCTTATTTCTGTGTCAAGCTCGTTAAAAAATGACATAGTTTTCCCCCTTTCTATTTGAGTCAAGTCCTTCATCTAGTATTTGAAGCTTCATTTCATTCTCCTTTGCAGTTGGATGAAACGAAGCTTGGGGGGCATTTGCCTCAGCCTCTGGACTTCATGCTGAAGTAGAGCCACTAGCTTCTTAAACTGGGGGCTAAGTACCAACCATGCGTTGGGAAGTCGCAAGCATAGTTTTCTATGGTTCAAGCTTGTGTAAAAATGAAACCTTTGGACTTCATGCTGAAGTAGAGCCACTAGCTTCTTAAACTGGGGGCTAAGTACCAACCATGCGTTGGGAAGTCGCAAGCATAGTTTTCTATGGTTCAAGCTTGTGTAAAAATGAAACCACTTACTTCAAGCATAGTTTCCTCTGGTTCAAGCTTGCGTAAAAATGAAACTAGGTCTAAGCATAGTTTTGTTTAGATTTTAAGCTTGTGTAAAAATTAAAATCTATCCCAAGCATAGTTTGGTTTTGTTTTAAAGCTTGTGAAAAAATAAAAAAAATCCCGAGCTTAGTCTTTGTTCTTTCTCATGCTCGTAAATACATGAGAATAAGTTACCGAGCTTAGTCTTTGTTCTTTCTCGTGCTCGTAAATCAATGAGAATGTAACCGAGTATACTTTTATCACTTTTTCAGACTCGTAAAGGTTATATGAAAAAGGAACCCCCTGGAGTTCTCTTTAAGCTCTTTTCAGACTCTCTAAATATGAAAAGATCACCGAGCGACCTTGCTATTTTCACGCTCGTTAAAGTATTTGAAGTACGCGTCTGGTGAGCGATAATTTCTCTCTTTTTCGGTCTCATCAGACTACTTTACGAAAAAGGAACTGAGAGAGTTCTCTTTTAAGTGTTTTTCCAGACTCTATAATCATGAAAAACCTTTGAGTTTTCTTTCTTTGGACTCATTAAATAAACATCCAAAGACCCGCAATGGGACCGAACCACTCCTTCCTAGGGTTCGTTAAACATACTCCGAGGGACTTGTCCGAAGGATGAGCTTACATTACAAGCATATGTTATCCTCCTCAAGCTTGCGTAAAAATAAAGAGGTACTCGCCATAAATGGT
>SNQJ01S0008165.1:18344-30395 GCA_010110895.2 Picea sitchensis
GGATCCCCCCTTGAGGTGACTACCTCACCTCTAAAGTGATGGGAACACTTGCCTAAGGTGATAGTGGGTAGGTTCTCTCTAAGTTGTCACCATTTTGGTGGTTGGGTCGAGATTTTCCCAACCTATAACTTGTGAATGACAATTCCAAGAGTGCATGTGGATTGGTTCTAGTAACTAGTGCTAAGTTGGCTGCTTAGGTCCTTCATGCTTGCAGACCAATTTCCAAAGAAGCATGTCTTTCAGGTCCATGGTCGCAAAAACATGATTTAAGTGGAAGAATAGTGTACTGACTTCAGTTCAGTAATATCCCCAATAGAATGGGTTGGACTTTTATGTCCTTCTATGCAATAAATGTTCTTGATGCTCTAATCGGGTTGACAAATTTTCACAAACAGTTTGCATGCATTCTACTAATAGACATTTTGTCAAACATATTGCATGTAATAAAAATACACTAGAAATAGAAGAGACGATAGGCGATATTTTATTATGAAAGAATATTTGGATACAATGACCCAAAGGTTGCTATGGTAGCTACAATACATCATTGGAGAACACACAATACAAGACAAAAACATGGAATCATGTCGTGTCCCTCTCAACATATGAGATGCATTCCTCCAAGTGCAACAACCTCTCCAAGCAGATCACTATAGCCCAAAACTGAAACAAACCCAAGATGAAGCTCCAATGAAGATCTTGGATGGATCCTCCTCTTTGTCTAGCTAGGGTGGATATTGCACCACTGAAACAAGACCAACAATGGAAGGGTTTTTCTAAACCCTAACAAAACAATGGCTCCAAGAGCACCATACAAGAGCTTAATAAAATCATAATGCCAAAGTGAGGCTCTACCCTTCCTTTTATCCTTTCTCCATGCCTTTTATAAATTTCCCCTTTTTTACCAAATCAAATGTAACTTCTAGAATTTTCCCCTTTTTGACTAAATCAAATATAACTTCTAGAATTTTCCCCTTTTTGACTAAATCAAATACAACCCTTACTTTCCCTCCAATTTTCACTTTAAGATTAAAAGTCACTTTAATAATGGTTAAGTAACTTATTAATCTAAAGTTACTTTATTTCCTAATGTCGCTTTAATAACATAACATCTCCTAACTAAGTGATATTAAATGACCCCCTTTTTACTCATGTTTCTCCACTTACAAGCCATGGAAGTCCCTTCTACTATAAAACGGGGAAACCCAAAAAGGGGGACATGACAAATCCTCCCTTCCCAAAGATTGCTTGTCCTCAAGAAATGCCATCATGACTTGACTCTCCATTGACTGATCCAGTCTAAAACTACAAATGATACAGGGATCCCAAACTACCCTGTAAGATGTGAAGCATCCTCCGCTCAAGGAGTGGTCTGGTAATGTACTGACATAAGAGGCCTCCTGAAAACCGCCAACAATCAAGGCCACTTGGTGTTGCAATAAATTGATTAACCCATCAATGTGTTTCTTTTCTAGGGAACTAATCTCATGAGAGAAAAAACTGGCTCTCGCCTCCATGTCAACTTTTGCACTGTCTCCTACCGAAATCTCAGGGTCCCAAGATATCCTCAGAAAGGAACCACTTGCGCCACTCTGATCATAGTTGTTTGACCATCGTGCCCACTATGCATCCACAAGTTGTAATGCCTCAAAGGATCACATCCACTATCGAGGATCATACCCATCCAATGTATCCCAACTCTAAAATCAGACATCATAGAGAAGTCTATGTGGTCATCAACTGATAGGTCATCCACTACATCTCATCTTCGAGCATCAAAGGGAAAATTCGTAATACCCCAACACCCCTGGTCTACTGCAATCATCCAAGCATCATTTGGAAAATTCCCCAACATATCATCCATAGAGTCCCTAGACACCAGAACCCCATAGAAGGTAAAGTCACCAGGATCCAACACTAGCCTGTAAGACATGAAGCACCCTCTACTCATAATATTGGTCTGTAAGGAGCCAATACAAGAATCCACCTGAGTGTCCCTAATAAGCCAGGAAATCATAAACTGCATAAACATGGTCAACTCCTCAGAATACCACTCCTCCAAGCAACCACTCCTAAGCCTCCCAAAATTAAACTCCAGAAAGTCAAAGTTGATGTTCTCCTCTCTAATAGTAGATGAACTGCCAAGCATTGTAATCACATGGTCCCAAACTAATCCTGAAAATGTACCACCATGTTGACGCTACACCAATCTGATAATCATCGTTGGACCAATGTGCCTAGTCTACATCCTCCTCTCTTGGAACCCCAAGTTGAATTCCCGGAAGGGAATGAAGCCACTATCTTGGATCCTCCCCTGCAGAGGTGTCTCACTAAGATCTAAACCAACAAATACATGGTCAGCCTCAAGTTTGTCCTACCATATAAAGTAATTCTCAGCCTCCCCTCTACTGATGTCCGAAAAATAAAGGGGCCAATCAATATCACGACTCTGTTGACCATCATCTTAATCAATCTTCACTCCGATGAATTCTCGGATCCCACCACCATATAGAAAGTCTGCCACTCTTAATACATGTTAGTTGATGTTGTACCATATTGGTAACCATCATATTCAAAATGAGCCAGGTCCCTGGTATGCCATCATATGGTGGAAACCTAGTACTAGGAATCAACTATGTGCTTGTTGATTTTTTCGACTCCTGCTAAACGACACCAGAAAATATGTTATCTTGATCACCATCAGTGTACCCAAGTAATATGTGGATTCTAAATACCTCCTTGGAAAGTATCCCTATCACCTACAATGCCTCATACTCATATGAGTACCCAGAATGCCCTGCCAAAGGTGAATCATACATACCCCTCATAATCCTCTCCCTAAGTGTGAACTCAAGGACTACATGTGTGCAACCTTTGTAGTGGATAATTTCATCCACCACTCTTTCAAATGAAATCTCATTGAGTTGATCTAATACAATCTGGATCTGTGCTCTAATCACATAGCCCAAATGATAGAACTCTAACATGGCTACAATTCTACCTGCCTCACCCAACCGACTCAGGTGAGCCCACCATGTCCTGCTAAAAATATTGTTGGCATCAGAAAATAGCACTAGATTCCACTACCATTGCTTGCAAGACTGGAAAGTGTCAGGTTCATTGGTAAATCCCAATGGTATGACCAAGAACTCAGCGTAACATCTAAGAGTAATCATGTGGGTATCCTAATCTCTGTCCCTACTCTGGTGATATCCCAATCGAATATCACTCTTCGAGGAATACTCCTCTCCCTGAAGCTCGTTTATCCACTCAATGATCCTAGGTGAACTTAACTCAATGATGTGTCTGCAGTCCTTTTCTATAGGTACCCCCGAGGGAAATGTCCCAAAAACCCATTGTATACCACTGCACATAGTTGTATATTGTTGTATACTACTACACACCACTGCATCCTCATGTACCACCCGATGTCCTTTATGTGCCACTGTAACGATCACTCTACAAATATCAATTGAACCTGGGTCCCATAGTGATGTATCCACATCTGTCCTATACACAATCCCCCAATCAACTGGTGCATATACTTCCTTCATGGCTAGTCCACAAGGAATTTTCTCAACTACCTCCTTTGTATCTAAGCCTTCAGACAAAAGGAATGGCTCAAGGTCCCTACACTGCAAAACATGTGCACGGTTAAAATCCTCAGTGGCAAACCTCTCCTCCAACACCTACAACTCTGAATGCTCCCCATGTGGGATCGTCACAAGAGGCTCCTCCCTCAGATCATGAGTGCCACTCATGACTTCATGTGCTACTGCTGCCAAAGATGATGGAGTCTCTGCTGCTATCATCAATGAAGATCATGCCAAACTAAGTTGATAACAAAGCTCTTCAATCTCACTTTCCTTGTCTTCAACGAACTTAAGAGCAAGGTCTCTGTCCATGAACAACTACAAGTAATCAGATTCCATCCGCTCTAGTGCTTCTTTGATGATGCGTAATTGAGCACTAGTGATCCCATTTGCAACTTTTTTTTGTCTCTCCTCCATTTGATTTTCCCACATAAGATCTTCAATACACTTATGAGTACCATCTGCCCTTTTCAACACCTGCACAATCTGCTCCTCCTTGACCAATAATTGGTTTTCCAAGCCCTGTTGAGGTACAATCATGTCATCATCATCATCAACATCATAACTGAGATATGGTGTTGAATCCTCATCAAGCGTAGGTGATATCGCACTTAGATTTCCCACGTCATAAGCTTCATACATGGTGAAAGTTGTGGGATCCTCAACATTGACTGATTGGAACATGTCATCATAAGATGTTGCATCATCTTCTTGTGATGATTCATCAGATGTATACCCATATAACACACTAGTGTCCTTGGCCTCATTGGATAGCTCTAATGATGTATCATAGGCTACTGCTTGATATTCCTTTGTGCACACATCCTCCTCATGGTTAGATGCATGCTCCTCCACCTGTCCTTCATGCTTGTCTTCCTTCACTTTCTGCCATGTGCTTTTAAAATAATCCTCATCCAAATCCTCGGGAAAACATGCTTAAATTAGTTCGTAGTAGTCTTTGAAGGGTAAAGTTGTGCATACCTTCCCATCCAATGTTAGATACTCCTGGTAGTCAAGCCTATATTTATTTGCCTTGAAAGCTCCCTCAAAAGTGCATTCAAATGTTCTAGATTAACCTTCTTGGGTAACTTCAACATGGATGATAATTTGGTATCTTTTGGCTAGGGTTTCATCAAACATTTAATAAATGCTTGTCCATGGAATGCACTGTTGTTTTCTCCCTTCTTTGTAAATCGCGCAACTTTTTTCGGAAAAACTGTGAAAAATTGTTGAAATTAAAATGTTGATAACTTTATTTCTCAGATTTTGTTTCGAACGATTTTTTTTTTTGAAATTGAGTATTTTTCCAAGAGGAATTCAAATATGAAGCTCCAATGAAGATCCTGGATGGATCCTCCTCCTTGTCTAGCTAGGGTGGATATTGCACCACTGAAACAAGACCAACAATGGAATGATTTTGCTAAACTCTAACGAAACAATGTCTCCAAGAGCACCATACAAGAGGTTAATCAAATCATAATGCCAAAGTGAGGCTCTACCCCTCCTTTTATCCTTTCTCCATGTCTTCTAGAACTTTCCCCTTTTTGACCAAATCAAATGTAACTTCTAGAATTTTCCTCTTTTTGACTAAATCAAATATAACTTCTAGAATTTTCCCCTTTTTGACTAAATCAAATATAACCCTTATTTTCCTTCCAATTTTCACTTTAAAATTAAAAGTCACTTTAATAATGATTAAGTAACTTATTAATCTAAAGTTACTTTATTTCCCTAATGTCACTTTAAAAACATAACATCTCTTAACTAAGTGACATTAAATGACCCCCTTTTAACTCTTTTTTCTCCACTGACAAGCCATGCAAGTCCTTTCTACTATAAAATGGAGAAACCCAAAAATGGGGACACGACAAGGTCTATGGTTGTAACAACAAGATTTAAGTGGAAGAACAGTGTATCGACGTCCTTATAGCGACTCTTCAATGCAATATCCTCTTGTGACTGCAACTTTGCCATTGTATGTGCATAACAAGTTGCTCGAGAGCCTTCATGGTGAAAGAGTGACAAGCTCATCAGATATTTTCCCAGTGTTTGCACAGAAATCTGAAAAATCAATCCATGGATTAGGTGCAAAATAGATAATTTTGTTTCAAATTCATAATCATTTATATGTAATTAATCAATTTCTTTACTCTGAAGATTAAGATCTTGAACCTAAAAAAAACCCTGTGTGGTAGTTAAAAATTTAAAAACATATATGATGTTTTAAAAAACCCCTATGTGGTAGTTAAAAATTTAAAAACATCTATGATGTTTTATAGTATGAGATAGATTAGACTTCAAATTTAAAACTTGCTTTAATATTGTGTGAAATAAAGTAGATTTGAATGAACATGACTATCCATTAGAGTTAAAATCCCACATCAAAATTAGAATGACCGTTAACACACAGTAATAAAATAAGTTTGGAATTGCATGTGAATATGTCCAACAAAGACCCTGGCATGGTGGTCACGTATATAGTAAAGTTGTGGCAATTTCAGCTCGGCTTAAAGGTGGGTATAGAGATGAGAAAGGCATATCCCATTGTAGTTGGAAAGCCAATAGTTCGGAGCTAACAACTTCAAATGAATTACTACCATTTCTACAACAATTATTTTTTTCCTAGCAAATTGTTGAACTTGAAGGCCAAAATGTAAAAGAATGAAACAAGACTTTTCATCACGATCATGAAAAAAATAATCTGGATGTAGCTCACCACAGGATTCAAGTATGCATTCTTTTATTATTCGCCAATGTAGAATAGCCAACCCATAGACCAGTCAACTAAATGCCCTGCTTTTTTTTAATTAGATCATAGGAAATTAAATTGAATTAGATCACAGAAAATCATAATAAATAATATTTACATAATGCTGATATCAAATTGTCAATTGGGAAATTACGAGCATGTAATGTGGTAAATTATTTGAGTGCAATTCTCATCATGTCTATGTTGGGGAGGTCTCGACCACTTAGATGGTTCTTGTTAAAAGAGTAGACATAATAGACAATGCATCCAACAGAACAAATGATCAAAAGTTTAAAAAGAAAAAGAAACCAATGCTATTGGATTATGTGTGAATTAGTAAGCTTAATAGAAGTTTTCTTAATGACATTGATAAGAAATTTTGTAGTGTTATAAATGAAAACATGTTTTGCATTTTGCTCTTCGTTTGGAACATAACGAAATGGGTCTTGGGTCTGAAAGACCTGCCTAAACATGAACATTTTGTACTCCTATTCTACGATACGATTAGGTTTAAATCGTTTGGTCCACAACTACATTGCACACAATGACCAATGATAACAACATAGCTTCCATTAGTGCCTTAAATTTCTTTCTTTTATGCATGTTAACACATGGTAATAAGTAAATGCAAATGCATTGAGGTGATTATTTCAATATATATTTCTTTCTTTTATGCATTTTAACACATGGTAATAAGTAAATGCAAACACATGGTAATAAGTAAATGCAAATGCATTGAGGTGATTATTTCAATATATATTTAAAATTGAACCTGAAAATGTTTTGCACATTAACGAAGAAGGCAACAGATGTAACCTATGCACGTGTATCCATGCCTATATTTGATGGAACTACATACATGTAACTGCATAGGCTAGGGGAAGCATCGGTGGGGAAGTTGCTTTTTTGATAGGTAACGAGAAGGGATGTAGGAAATCTGGAATCAGTCCATTCATTTGTGGACTAGGAGGTCCATTGCTATCAATCTAGAAACCCATTATAGACCCGTTGTTGGTCACCGATCTTGCATAGGAGTTGGCCTCCACAGTTGGACACAGATCTTGCATGAGAGTTGGCCTCCACAACTAGATACATAACAAATGGTTATACCATAGTTTCTGGGATTAACGCACACAAACATTTAATGTTAGTGAATTAATGCTAGAATAAAGTCTAGCATTAATCTACCTCATCGCAATGTATCGCAATGTGTTATCCTTTCTTAATTTTAAATCATACATGCCTCGAATTGAGGCTAAATAAGACCTCAAATTTTTGGATTGGTTAAAAGAAAATGGTGTAAGTATTCTATAACTTGACGAAAAGTGTTCCATGTCATTTAAGTGTAAAAATTTGGTTATACACCTTGGTTTCCGTGTGAAAGTATTGCAAAAATGAAAAATCGATTACTAATAGTCCCTAGCCCAAAGCGCAGGGACTAATAATATGAACTCATGGTTAATTGTGTGTTTATTTTCTCATGAATCTCTCTAGTAAAATTATGATGTAGTTTTTACACATCTTAAATAAATATTTTTAATGAATATTTCTATAATTTTGTTGATTTGGAAAAAGTGAATTTTCAATTAATAATAATAGATAATTAATAGAGGAAAAAGGATGCTAAACTACTCCTAGAATCTGGGTGTAACCACCAACAACATGGTAGAGGCCTACACAATGTATCAAGGAGTGCTCCTAGCTCAGGAACGAAAACTTAGCAACATCATCGTAATAGGGGATTCAAAAACCACAATTCGGCACTTCGTCAAACAGACTACCCCAAAGAACTCCAAGCTGAAAAGAATCATAGAGATGTTCAAAGCACTCTTATCCTCATTTCAAACCTCCTTCTATCATGTCCCTATCATGTCCCCGTGCAAACAATAAAGAAGCGGATGAACATGTGAACTGAGCAATTGGAAAAGCCCCGAGTCATATGGAAATGTTAGGGAGGCATTTTTTTCTAACCCCTCCCTAATGAAGCAGTCCCCTCTCGCCATAGCTCCACTCCCCGCAGTGCAACAACCAGAAAATTGTAATATTTTTTTTATTTTTTTTGTTTTATATGTATTTTTAAAATATCCTTTTAACATTTATCATTAAAATGATAATTTTAGTTATATTTTTAGATGTGTTTTATTTAATGCTAATTTTAGTTGTATTTTTAGACCTTTATCATGATGTGTTTTATTCTTTTTAAATTAACATTATTGTAATGTGTTTTATTTCTTTAAATTAAAATTATTGCGTGGATGTATTGTTTTCTTTTGTGATGTGTTTTATTAATTCGAAATTAATAATTGTGATGTGTTTTATTATTTCTAAATTAAAATTATTGTGATATATTGTTTTCTTCTTAATTAAAATTATTGTCTTTATGCTATAAGACATTTGATTTTGATTTCCATAAAAATGTGTTTAAATTTTTGTAATGTTTCTAAATTTCATATTTTCTTCAATTTTTTTTTTCTTATCTCATCTAACCAAGTTATAACTCTTTTGTTTTTTTACTTATCTCATCCAATTAAGTTATAACTCTTTTGTTTTATTTTGCAACCAAGTTATAACTCTTTTGTTTTATTTTGTGATATGTTTTATTATTTCAGTTATAACTCTTTTGTTTTATTTTGTGATATGTTTTATTATTTCCAAAATAATAATTGTGATGTGTTTTATTATTTCTAAATTAAAATTATTGTAAAGTATTATTTTTTTCTTAATTAAAATTACTATCTTTTATGTCATAAGACATTTGATTTCGATTTCCTTAAAAATGTATTTAAATTCTTTTAGTGTTTCTAGATTTTGTATTTTCTTCACATTCTTTTCTTATCTCATCCAACCAAGTTATAACTTTTTTGTTTTTTTCTTATCTCATCCAATAAAGTTATAACTCTTTTGTTTTCTTTTGTGATGTGTTTTATTATTTCTAAATTAATAATTGTGATGTGTTTTATTATTTCTAAATTAAAATTATTGTGATGTATTGTTTTCTTCTTTATTAAAATTATTGTCTTTATGACATAAGACATTTAATTTCGATTTCCATAAAAATGTGTTTAAATTCTTTCCATAAAAATGTGTTTAAATTCTTTTACTGTTTCTAGATTTCATATTTTCTTCACATTCTTTTCTTATCTTATCCAACCAATTTATAACTCTTTTGTTTTTTTCTTATCTTATCCAACCAAGTTATAACTCTTTTGTTTTTTATCACAATTTTTAAATTATAATATACATTTTAGTTGAAATTTTTATTATAATATATGAGAGTATTGTGATTGAGCCTAACTCCTAGAAGTTTAACTTTTCCTTTCGTGTTTAAATATGTAAAAATTTACAGTTGAATTTATAAACAAAGTTTCTAGAAAATTTGCAAAAAGAGAACATAATCATGTTGGTGTTTGTTGTAGGGCATAAAATAAGGCACTAAGTTAGTGATATTTGGTTAAATTCCAATAACAAAGAAGATAAGAGTGTGGTTTGAAATTTGTGGTCTATGGAATCATTAACAATGATGGATATAGATGGAGTGACTCAGATGTTGTGAAAATGACTTAGATGTTGCGAAATGGCCAATTGAGAATCTAACATGACCTGTAGTTAGAGGCATATTGCTTGGAAAAGATGTTAGCAATGGTTTAGTTACCGTAGGTTGAACTAGTTTCTCCTTAGTCACAACAAGGGTGAAAAGTTGTTGAGCATAAGTATAGTCTTGATTTAGGGACAAAGGATGAATGAAGAAGAAGAAGAACTCATAGATTACTCCTTATATCCCTTTGAAGCTTGAAGATCTTTTTTTCACAAGAGGGAACAATTTTCTCTTGGAGGAACAATAGGGATGATCATACCACAGATCTGGTATATCCCTTAACTAATACAAAAACTAGTACACTAACTTTGGAAGCTTTCTTGCTAACCTTAATCTAGATCCAAATAATCACATGGAAAGTCACATCATAATGGAGAAGGGCATCTGTCAATAGCTAGAGGCTCACACGATGTAGATGGATGGAAGCACTCGCTCCTAGGATAATTTTTTATGGTCAAGTTGTATGATAGTTGGGAGGTAAGTGGCTCATGTAATTCAGATGTGAATATATTACTAGCCAACCTTTCACCCATTCATGCATAGGTAAGCACTTCATTCCAAAATATTTTACATGCATAAATCTGTTAACCCTAATTTCTAGTAGGCGAGGTTAGAGTAGGAAGTGGAAATGGGTTGCATAGCATTGGAGCCTCTTTGGTGGGAAATCTAGGGTTTAAGGGAGAAGAGACATATATAGGAACAACCCACTAAAAGGATTTCACGTGGGAAAAACACATAAATGCATAAGGATTAGAGAAGTAGGTCCAAATTTTGTTTCAGGGGAGGACATAATTTTGGAGTAGGTAATGGAGAAGGAAGGGAAATTTTTTATAGGGAATTTATTCAAAAAACTTAGCTCAAAGAAATCCATAGGGCAATGGGTTGAGGACAGTTGGACACCTCTATTAGGTTACACCCCACTTCACCATTTCTTAGTAAGAGGATGGTTAACCTTTACTTTTAGAACTTTGGAGGACTTAGCAATGATAGGGAAAATGAATTGGTATTGGGCTTTGAGAGTGTTATCTCTAAAATCATGGTCCCAGTGTTTCATTCCCAAGAGATAATCCAATTCAAAATAGCCTATATGGGTTAAAATTCTAGGCCTCCCACTTTAACTATGGCCAAAAAAGGTGTTGATGGCATAGAAAACTAGCTAGGATCTTTGTCGATTTTTAGGATAATTTTAAAAGCATTAAGTCTAGGACAATGGCAAATATTTTGGTATATTTAGATATTAAGGAAGGGCTTCTTGAATCGACGAGCATTGATATTGGGAAATGTAAGTTTACTTATATATTAGAACACATTGTATGGGTTTTGTTTCATTGCATTAGACCTTATCTTTATGGACATGTTGCAAAACAATGGTCGACACAATTCTCTAGTTTTGAATGAAGGGAAAAGAAAATTGAGCCAACAAGGATAGAGGAGGAGAAAATTGAGTTGGGGAAAGAGAATTCGAGTATTAAAGCTTCCTTTTGTAGATTTTAACCTTGTACAATATTTACTGCAAACAAATTTTCAGTAAAAGAACAAAAAAGATACAATGGAAAATACAAACATTACACAGATATTTTTCCCCTGGAAACCCAAACCAGGAAAACCAACATATTCTATATTCATTCATGGTGATACATTGTTTACAATACAATATACATATAGGATCCAATGACATCCAAAACCCAAACCCAATGACCTGGATTAGTCAACAACCCTAATTCCTTAACCGAAAATAGAAAACCATCGGCAAAGAAACCATGTGCCGAAAAACCACCTAAATATGTGACATGTTTCCCGAGGCATAATTTTTTTTCTCGGGGGCGTTGTCCTTGCACCCCCCCTCAAACCCCCCTGTGTGCCCGGCGTAACGCAGACACTACTACTCGTGCAAAGAATATAATACATACCCAACATTCTCCCACTTGTTGTTTTATTTGCATACAGGGGGTTACAGGGTTACATAGTCCACAATCCAAGGCAACAATGCCCATGGATCCTCTACACCAAGAGAACTTCAAGTGCTCATAGATTTTTTTAATGAATCTGCAACATTCTTCAAAGTGTCCACCTTCATCAGCAACACTTTCTTTTCTTCAACCATGTCTCTCACA
>SNQJ01S0008165.1:41675-58663 GCA_010110895.2 Picea sitchensis
ATTGGACCATAAACATGTATACAAGTTGTTCTATGTGTCAGAACAAGATAAGAATCAAGGGACACGTGTCAGTTGAGAGTGGGTGCATTTGTTGCATTGGTTAGCTCTTGGAATGCTGATTGAATTGGTTTGACATATAGGGGGGAGTTCATCAAGAAGTTGAATGAACCATGTACCTGAAGGAAATACTACTTAGATTGACAATTACATCGAATAGGTACCCATGTATTCCAATGGATGGTTAATCCTTTATATGGACTTCTACAAATTGATGGTTTCTATAAGAAGAAAGTCCTTGGTTGAACCAAAAGACAAACTTTGTTGGTAAGGAGCATCTTCAATATCTAGAGGAGCATGTGTTGCAGATGATAATGAAAACTAGAGCTGGAAAAGATTGAGACAAGTACTTGTTAAGGGGGAGTGTTGGAATTATTAACTCCTACTTGTCTTATAGATTAATGTGTGATATTTGATCATATGAGAAAGTTGTGATTGTTATTATTAGTTTGGTCATTGCAAGGTAGAGTTTGTCTCTACATGAGAAGTCTATTTCTATATTTTAGGAGGTTGTTAGATCTAGTTGGATATGAGAGATTCTCTCCAACCAGTTTTCTCCTATCTTGGTGTGTGGTTGACATATTCCTCAACAAGTTGTTAGTTTGCTAAGATAGTGCATCTATCTAAAGGTAAGGCTTGATGTTTTAATATGTAACATTGCTTTGATGTAATAGATCACTAAACATTGTTTTGCGTGTGGAAACCATGTCTACTCTCCCAATTCTTTACAACAACTTCCTGTAGGCATTCCTAACATCCTCTATAGGTAATTCTTCTTTAACCCCAAAATGACATAATAATCCTTGTTCATCTTAATCTGGTGCATAATCTCTACCTTCTCATCATTGTAATTTTTGGCTTTGCATTGGTAGCATCTTCAACCCAGGCTATTAGGAGCTTGTCTATGGAGAGATTAGGGTCGAGGCAACAAGCTTACTTAAAAATCTCATACAACCGTTTGAACATTTATTGGTATAGCCACCAAAACAACAAGTACATATCATCTTTCAAAGAGGAACACAAAAGGCACCAACAATCTGTACAACCTCACAAGTAGCAATTGCTAGCATCCATGAGGTGTCTATGTAAGCATCTATTCCTTATAGTCGTTGCTACGAGAACAACTCCTCTTTTATCACCCATTGTTGTGCCTCTGTGTCTTTATTGGTAGATTTGTGCTTGCTTGGGAGGCAACTCTTTGCACGCAGTCCACCACTGTTTGTTTGACCACCGACTTGAACTTGTTATTGAAAAACCACCTACATATACTCATAGTGCCTCAACCAAATATGATGAGCAACAAGTAATTCATTGTCTTTTTAGCGACCATGTAGAGACACAACAAGAATAAGACCCTCGCCATAAGCTCCATCCACTAAAATGGCATTATCCCCATAGCTTATATGGTTTCTTGCATGCCATTCCACATATCGAGCGACTGAAATTTTTGCATGTGATTATGCACTCCAATAGTGTTGGTACATCACTTCAATAACAACGCTACAAGTGAATGGAGGAGCATGGACATTTTGGTTTAGAGATGGAAGAGAGTTGCTATAGTGAATAACCATTGGTTGGTTATCGTGCTAGTTAAAAATACAATGAATTTGCATTGTTCTTGTTGGAGAAGCCAAGGGTTGATTGCAGAGTTAATTATGAAGTGGAATGATGAGCTTGCAACATCAAGGACAAATATGTTGTTCTGGATGCAACATAGAATGTTTTTTGGAGTTTGGTACAAAGAACATTGGTGATAGTTATTGTGGCAATAGTGGAAATCGAATGATCATGGATAAACAAAGTAAAGTTTGTGTGTTGTGATCAATAAAAGTAGTGACCATATGGAAATGTCAATCACAACTTGTATTAGTAGCAAGTCTATGATGTTATGTATAAATCTTGTGTATTGGTCCTTAAAAATTTTGTGCTTGTATCTTGCCTAGAGTTGGTATTTGGGAGAAATATTGTAGTGGTACCTAGGCGTTGTTTTTCAAAGCTTGTACTTGGTGTCTCCATGAGATGGAGTACGTTAATTGTGTGTACCTCTATCTTTGTATGTAACATGTAAAGGGCATATTGCTATAAGACATGGATAGGCATGCATACTCCTTTTCCATGTGTCCCTGATGATTTGGATAACTTGTTCGGTCGGTATAGTGCAAAACCTTTGTTATGGAGTTGTTAAACATTTGGAGGAGTGGGCCATGTTGGTTGTAGGCTCGAGAGGTGCTTAGAAGTCAGAAGTTTTATGTAAATTAAGGGGAGTTCATCGAGAAATTGAATGAACCATGTCCCTGAAGGACATCCTATTAGACCGAAAGTTGCAACGGTTATGTACCCATGTATTATGGTGGACAATTGCTCATTTATATGGACTTCGACAATTTGGTGATTTCTACATTAGTGAGGTACGAGATGTAAGTGCCAGGTTGGACCTGATATAGACTTTACTAATGAACAATGCCTTTGATTCATGGTGGAACATTTGTTGCAAAGGACTAGATGGTGATGAAGAGTTGACTTAACAAAGATTGAAACAAGTACTCATTAACAAGGAGCGTTGGAATGAGGAACTCCTACTTGTCTTATGTGTGGTCATATTAAAGGTTGTGATTGTTACTATCATTGACCAATATAAGATAGAGCTTGTTTCTACGTGAATAATTTAATTATTTAGGAGGTTGTTAAATCTAACTGAATATTTATTAGTGTGCTAAGATAATGTGTGCATAGCTTGATGTATTTATGTGTACAATTATTTGTAAATAAAACATTCAAACATAATTTCAATGTGTGTAAAAACAATTTCTTCTCTTGTATTTCTCTATAGAAAGCATCTTAATGTTACACTAATCAACTTTGATAATATTCACTGAGAATTGGTTGTCCCTGGGTGGCCACATGGCCCTTGTTGTCCTTTTTTGTCATTTGAATTAAGTCGACCAATAAAAGTGGCCAACTATTTCTTTCCATGAAAATATTCAATGTTATGAACCATATCCTTTATCACTAACAAAGACCTCCCTAATTACCTGCCAAAATCTCCTTTCATCCATTAACATCGTATATCTCTTTTTGGGCTTCTAGTGATTCCGGTGATTCTCTACGGCTGTGAACTATGGGCTAGTAGCACAACCGAGATGCAGTGGAAACAAATTGAGAAAATTCAGAAGCTTTTGATTACAAACAAATTCAAAATTAAAAGCGCAGTTCCTTATGCTATCCTGTTAAGTGAAACAGGGGCTGCCCCTATTGAAGCAATTGCTATGGTGCGAGTCATAAGGTATTTGAAAAAAATTGAGCAAATGGAAGAAGGTAGGAAAAAAATTGAGCAAATGGAAGAAGGTAGATGGCCCAAGGTTGTGTTTAGTGACAGATTGTACAAAAGGACGTAAGACTTGATGCAAAATAACAAAATGGTTTAGTAAATGGGGCATTTGTTTGAGCATGTGTCCTACAAAGAGTAAAGATAAAAACTTTTGTTATGGACAAGTTCCACCAACGTGACTTTGGGAGAGACAGGGAGAAAGAAGAAGTACTACATTGAAGAGTTTGACCCCACTCATAACCATCAACAAAAGGCATACATAGGGGGCCAATATTTCTGATCTAAAATTCTTATTACCAATTACACTTTCTCAATTCTCATCAACTCCGCTAGAAACAGGGCGCTGAAAGACCACAAAAGAAAGGTGGGAAGAAAGAGTATGTATTTTGTGCTCTTCTGGAAAAGTGAAACAGAAAAACATTTCATTTTAGAATGTGAGGCCTCAAAGACAGCAGGGAAAATAATGCAGGTATTCTCGCGTTAATTCTTGGATAATCTATCTTCAAAGAAAGAGTTTGTTGGAGAAGTTGGGACATTATTGTAAAACTTCACGTGAGGCCGACGGCCAAAAGGCAGATGGAAAAACAATCTGTCCCATAAGCTATTTTTAACCTCGTGAACGCTAGTGTACCCTTTCTTTTCTTTTTTCTTTTCTTCATTTCACCCATCAACATCTTATATACGTAAAGATGTGACACGTGTAACTCACAAAGGCGGAGGAAAAGTTTAAGGGAAGAACACGTACTCTTTTGAAAACATCTTATAAATAAAGAAAGTGACACTTAGCATCCATCATCATTAAACCAATCCCACAGACGGCGAGCAAAGGAGTCAATTAGAATCATGGTTCCACCAATTCCACAAACGGTGAGCAAAAGGTTAACAAGGAACAAATGATGGTTTCCCCTAAATCGCTGAAGTTAAAATACTCCGTACATTTTTATATGTACTTTTAAGCTGAGTCATCATCTTGAAGTTTGGTCCGTGAACGCTCCGGGAAGCGAGGCAGAGATATGGAGGGTTTAGGGTTCTCGTCAGCGCCTAAGCGGGTGGGGTGGTCATTTCCAAAAAGACTTATAAAAGAGGAACACAGGAAATCAAAACGGCCGCCTACTAAACCGCTCTCATTCCCGGTAAACTTCCGTTCAATCTTTGCCGGGTAATCACACCGCTACCGACGTGGCAACTGTGCAACAGGGCGATCGCCGGTGACAGAAATCCGGGTCCCAGGCGTTCAGGGTGGCGGTGGATTGTCGCTTATCCTTAGTTGAAGGAAGGAGAATACGAATACGACGACGACTGATGGGCAGGAGGGGGCGCAATGAGGAGGTTCATTTAAAAAATAAAAAAATACATAGACCGACGTTCGCAATTTACAGCTTAAATCATATCATGTAGAGGTTTAGTTCAAGCGGGATTTGAAGGAATCGAAGGAGCGGTGGCGAGGGACAAGGAAGAAAGGAGAAGATTTGATTTTGTGATATTCATCACAATCATCATATTTGTCTTTCCCATCTAGGAGTTCGCAGGATCGATTCTCGTTCAGCCTCCCCTTCTCTTCCTTCTTCTCCTCAATATATAATGTTTTTTTCTGCTGCTATTCGTCGTTACAGGTGTTTGTGTTTTCCCCTTTGTGTGCGCAGAGGGGATTTTTCTTCTTCTTTTTCCTTATAATAAATTTGCTCTCTGTAGTTACTTATTCTCAACTATGGAGGGGAAGGCGGCATTGATGTCTGCTCTCGGCCTTGGAATCGGAGTTGGGCTTGGGCTTGGATTCGGGCAGACGTTGAATAAGTGGGGTGGCAGTGCTGTGTCGCCTGTCAATTGGGCTGAATGTATTCAGCAAGAGCTCGTCAAGCAGCTCGTTGAAGGCAAAGACAGTAATGTTACTTTCAATCAATTCCCATATTATCTCAGGTGGGTTATCTTTTCTCTTCCTGGATGATGAATATTTACCCTGTTGGTGTTGAGATTTTTCAGCAAAAAATATTTTTCTTGTCTTTGTGGGTTTTAGAAGCTCTTCTATTTTCATTAATTTCTATGATATGATAAGAGTGATTTGCTTGGATTGGTAACTACATAGATGAGTGGTCTGTTGGGTTGTGGTTAGATAGATAGGCAGTAGACAGGTGGGAGTTTAACACACATAGTTTGGATTTTCAACTTAATCCTGTATGGGTTATATTTGAGGATCCCCAGTGATAGATAGGAGTCTTGATCCAGCTATGACAAAAAAATGGTCTTTTTGTTTTAAAAAAGGGTGATTATTCCTGTTTATGTATATTTATATATTCGTGTATAATAAGCTTATCTATGTATGAGCTCTATCTGCAAATCCCTAAAATGAAGTTTCAGGCGTTTGCATCTCATTTTGGCGAAAAATGATCTTTTGTTTCACAAACAAGATTATTATATATAAAAAATGTCTGGTTAGACTGTGATCTATACATGTGTGTAAAAGTGCCCTCATCTATGTTTGGATTCCTTTGTCTATGTTAAGATATGTATGCATATATCCATGTGTGTAGTTTTTTTATGTGATACTGGTTGTTTGGTTATGTATGCCATATTGCCAAACAGAGTAAAAACAAATTGTGTATGTTTGGATTCCTTTGTCTATGTTAAGATATGTATGCATATATCCATGTGTGTAGTTTTTTATGTGATACTGGTTGTTTGGTTATGTATGCCATATTGCCAAACAGAGTAAAAACAAATTGTGTAGTTGTCAAGAAAATTTGGTTTCTTTGGGGTGGGTTACTCTGCTGTTAGCTCTCTTGGATATATATATGTCATAATATGGTTACTCAGTAAATATGGCTTTTGCGTTTTTCCTGCCGGATTTTATTTTTTAATTTGAATATTGGAAAACTAACATTTCAATGTTTTTTGAGTTATATGGTTTCACTCTGTTACGAAATATTGCTTTCTGATATTTTTAGGGTGTATCTGTTACGAAATATTACTTTCTGATTTTTGAGGGTGTATCTTTTATTTGGTCTATAAAAAAACACTAATTCAATTTTTTCGTGAATGTAGTTTTGGGATATCTCTATAAATGTGTTCTTTTATCAACTTTCAATATAGTTTGGTGATCTTTCTATATATATATGTTGTTTTATCAGTGATAATCTGAAGATTTTGGTGTATTATCATGTGGGTAAGAAATTCTAAGGTTGTCATGAAGTATGTGATATATTTTTTCTCAAAACAACAGCTGCTCTTTGTATTTAGAATAAAAACTCGCTGATACTTAATCCGCATACTGTGGATCATAAGCCTCGTATAATCATTTTAAATTTAACAGAGAACTTCAAAATATCAAATAAAGTACTGCATAAACAAAACCATGTCTTAGGATACCGTGTTCCTATCCTAACAGGACAATCAAAACATAAACCATCTCTTCTTGTCCTGACAGTAAAATAACTTTGCAAAACTTGTATTTAGCAAAAAAATAGCTGCTACTTAATCCGTGAATGTATTAATCATCGGAAGTAACCAGATTGTAGATTCGGGTCATCTGAAGTAGCTGCTACTTCATCCCCAAATGTAACCAGATTTGAGATTCCGGTCATCAGAAGGCACAATTGACTTTACGAGGGCACCGTTGACTTTGCGACTGAATCCTCCAATAACTCAAATCTACAATGGGCTTAACGATGGCCTCCGCATACTGTCCATCACAAGCTTCATAGAATCATTATAACTTCAAGAGAACTTCAAAAATATCAAATAAGCTACTGTGAAAACAAAACCATGTGTTCCTATTCTAACAGAAAAATAACTTTCATCTGTTTCTGTCGTAACAGTAAAACAACTTTACAAAACATAAAGAAATCAAAGCAAAAATAAAACCCTAGTCGGATGCAAGCTACAGATTCCACTTGAGTGCTCGAGTCAGGTTTTTCGTGGAGAGTCTCGTGGCCTCTGTTGGTGGACAGGTGTTGCTGGAAGCACTGCCCAGGGAGAATGGTTGATGAAGCTAGTCACCCGAGGAAGTAGATCCTGAATGACGGAGAGGGAGGCATCCAACTCCAGAGATTTCATCCAGAAAATGGCCACTCCTGCTCCAAGTCTCTGAGCTCCAGAAGTTGTTTCTCAGCTTCGACATTGAACCGATCACGGACTTTGGTGGATTCCTTGGTCTAGGTTTTGAACTGGGTTGTCCGTCTTTCCGTCGACATTGCCGAGCGAGTCACATTAGGCCTGCACTTAAGCGATTTTCTTCACACACAGCGTTAAACACCGCCTCACTCCTCGAAGCTCTGCCTTTATAGTCAGACCGTAGACACTCTAACCTCAGTACCAAACCACCAGCCGAGAGAGTGAAGTGCTTCTGAACAAATAGGGAACAACGAAAATGAAAAGAGTGAATCGAGAAGCCCAAATTAATAATAAACCGACTAACCTTAATTTCAGCGTCCGGGAGATCATTGATAAGAGAGCCAACGTTCTTCTCCAGAATTCCGATGCCGGAATTTGTGAACCGAGGTCCCAATTAATAATAAACCGACTACCCTTAATTTCAGCGTCCGGGAGATCGTTGATAAGAGAGCCAACGTTCTTCTCCATAATTCCGATGCTAGAATTTGCAGGTGATTAGTACCGGCCATTAAAACCCCAAAAATGTGGTAGAGATTGAGGAAGGGGTGATGAACCCCAAACATGTGGTAGAGATTGAGGAAGGGGTGATGCTGGGAGGCGGCCAATATTCACCTTGCTTATGCAGCAGGCGGGTGGCATATAGGAAGGCTTCATTTGCCCAAAATCTGGCGAGAAATTGTTAGATTAGTAGGCAAATTCGGAGAGAAGAGAAATTGTTAGATTCATAGATTTGAGTTATCTTTATAATTTGAGTGCCCCATTTTCATTTGCCCAAAATCTGGCGAGAAATTGTTAGATTAGTAGGCAAATCCGGAGAGAAGAGAAATTGTTAGATTTGTAGATTTGAGTTATCTATATAATTTGAGTGCCCCAGGGCTTTTTCAACATGCTGAATCTATTTCCAGAGAAGAGGATTGAAACCATTTTCAGCATGCTGACCTATTTCCAGAGAAGAGGATTGAAACAAAACATATCAAAGGGTGATTGAAACCTTTGTCCTCCTTGGCTTTAGGGTTTTCGCTTTGAGACAGGTAAAATAGAAAATGATGCAGAAGCTAAAAGGAGGTAACCGTGTGCCGGTGACCGTAGCGGCACGCCTCCCTTCTTTTTCATGAAAACTGTATTTCGATGTACCCTGCAGAGGGAACCCTGGCACTGCGAGCATTGGCTTCATCCTGAAAGATAGTTATGGCCAAGTGATAGAAGATTTTGGCGTCTTCATGGCTACAAATTGATAAATACCGTAGCCGAAGCCCTCATCGCTGGACACACTCTCGACCATGGTATCACAACTCTCGAAGATTGAGATCTCTGTTTTGTGCGAAGAAAAGTTTTGGATTTTTAAAGGATTTTATTAATATTGTAAATATGTTTTAATTAATTAACATAAACTAAAAAGAAACTAAACATAAAAAAATAAAAAATATAAATAATTTTTATATTATTTTTATAATTATTTAAATATTTCTAAACAATTCCATGAAGTTATATAATGTGAAATGGTTTTATAAATAATTTTGTATAATAAAGAAGTTTTTACTTAAAAAATACTTAGTTTAAATTTAATCCCTATATGGAGTTATATATGTAAAAATGGTTTTCTCAATAATTTTATATAATAAGTAAGTTTTTACTATTCCATATACTGTTTATATATATATATATATATATATATATATATATATATATGGTTTTATGAGTAATTTTATATAACCAATAAGTTTTTAATATGTAAAAATGGGTTTATGAATAATTTTATACAATAAAGAAGTTTAAATTTGATCCTTATTCCATATACTCTTTAAATGTCATTTCAAACTCTCCAAAAAGGTTGTATTAGTTCTTATTAAATAATAATATTAAACATTGGAAAAATGTTTTGCAAAAGAGGTACAATAAGGATATATTTTAATTTAAACTTCTTGTTAAATTACAGGTTTACAAAATCAGTATTAAAATGTAAAACTGATAAAACATAGATCACAGAAAAATATAATCTAATGTAAAGGTTATTAATCATTGCTATTCAATATCTTTCGAATATACAACATGCACAATTTAATAAATTGCTTCCTTCTTAAAGCTCATTATCAACGAAGGGGTTCTCTTTCAAATTTATAACATATTCAATTTAATAAATTGCTTCCTTCATAAAGCTCATTATCAACCAAGGAGCTCCCTGAGGCAAGTAATTGTTGTTGAGTAATTGCAGTAGGGTTTGACTTTTATTGTTACTCGACCATGGTTAAGATGAAAGGAAGGTACCATTGTGGATTAGAGCCTTTAGAAGACTTGAGAGGTATCAAGTCATTTTTGAACTAGGAAGGTCAAGGTTTCAGATTTGTGCTGTTGATCATTTGTTTTGGTGACTCTCCATTTTGTTTCATGAAGGAAAAACCTTGGCCCAGATAACTTAGTTGTTGGCCCTTAAGTTTCTAAGAGGCATAGACATAGTCAAAAAACATTTTTTATGCCTACACCTGAGACTAGGTCCTTTGGGCAAAGGTGAGAGATAGATTTAGGTAGCTCATCTAGATAGGCTTGTTATTGAATTTAAAAAAAAAATTAATTCCTTATATCTGAAAATTCAAAACAGGGTTATTTCTTTTCCATTTTTTTTGTTTGTAAGTAAGCATATTTATTCTATTGCAATAATAACATAATGCACGTAGATGAATGCAGGTGTTCTATACAAAGAGTTCAGAAAGACATAAAGTATGCTGGCCTGCCCATAGGGAAACCAGGCTAGACTGAAAAACTGAGTAATTAGGTGCCCACATTAGCTAGACAGTCAACAACCTTATGGGCTTCCCTCTTAACATGTGAGGGAATGAGGGCTGAAATGTCCTGAATAGACTATTGAATCTTTTCTAAGCTTTCTTCTAATCACCAATTGTAAGAAACTTTATTCGAAGAGAGTGGCTCCTTGGTCCCAGAGGGTTTCACTGTATGGATAGGAATTAAGAAGGTGTTCTAAAGATTTCTCTGCCTACTTGCATATGATACAGAGGCTCGGGCTTTCAAAACCTCTACGAAGCAGCTGGTCCCAAGTTAAGATTTTCCTATGAGCTACTAACCAGGGCTATTTCTTTTCCATTTGAATCTATTAGTGTTTACATTTGCTTGCACATTTGTGATCTCAAACAGATCTATCAAGGCTTGACACCAAATAGATTGCTTTGTTTCTCAAATTGCACCAAATAGATTGAGTTGTTGTTCAAATTACCCTGCCTCCTCTACTAGCTCCCTTCAAAGAAGACCAATGTATCTATTTACAAGATTTCAATTTATCAAGGTGCAAAGACATTACCATCTTGTAACTCTTGTTTGTATTGTGCTTCAATCTCAAGTTTATGTTATTTCTTTTAATCCTTTGAGATAAAAAATGATCTTCTTACTTGTCAACACAGGATATAATTTGATCTTTTTTGTCAATATCGGATATAATTTAATTATCTTAGAGAATATGTATTACTATATTATACTTAAAAATGTTTTTAGTTGTGTAAGTTAAATTGATGTAATAATTTTTTATTCTTTTATCAATTATATATGTGTGTGATTGCTTATAAATTATGGGTTTCATTTTTTCTGGAGGATTGTGTTCAATTTGAATATTGTAAAAACAATTAAAGTTTCTTGATTTTTGGAATTGTGTTTTAATATGAAACTTTGCTACCAAGCAATATTGGCTTTTGGTATTTTGGGATGTGTTTTTTGTTCGATACATATAAAGGTCCAGTAACTCAATTTTGTTATGAACATGTGCACGCGCATATAGTTTTATCGGGGGCACAATGTGAAGATTTTTGTTATGTTTTGTGTGGTAATTAGAAATTTTAGGTTTTGCAAACAAGCATGGCATCTAACCTATAACGGGAAAACAAGAAGGGAAGGAAATGCTGTGTAGTTGCTGAGAAATTTTGGTTCTTAGCTTTTTCGGGGTGTGGTATTGGAAAATCAATAAATCAAATTTACTGAATTCTAGTTCCCTGTTTTAATATGGACTTTTGATACCGATAAATTTAGTTTCTGATATTTTGGGGCGGGCTTTTTTTTTTTGTTATATTGAAAAAAATGTTCTTGGTTTTTCAAATATATCATGTATTTTGTATTTTGAGCATTTTGACGCTATTTCTGGTGTGTGTTGTATTTTCAGTTTGTAAACTGCATATTTCTGTTCTGATTTTCTTAATGTGTTCTATTTTATTTATTTATTTTTACCAACTGAATTAGTTTCATTGTTTTGAGTTGGAAAAAGAATTTGGTAGTGTTGGAGATAGTATTGTTTTTCTCAATGTGTTGCATAGAGGATTATTTCTGAATTTATATTGTAGTGGTATTGAAAGTATTTATGAATCAGTTTCACAGTTTTGAGTTGGAAGAAGAATTTGGTACTGTTGGAGATAGTATTGTGTTCCTTAATGCGTTACATAGAGGCTTATTTGTGAATTTGTTGTTGTAGTGGTATTGAAAATATTTAGGAATTTTCTGGCTGTTTCTGTCTGTGGAATGCTCTTCAATTATAGTTTCCCTTCAGCAGGCTGGAAATCGACTGAATTGAATTTGAATATTGACTTGTTGTGGGAAGATGACTTCCTCTAAGTAAACAGCGTAGTTTCAATTTTGATGTCCAGTTATCTCAATTCGAAATAGTGGATCTTATAATTCCATGAGTTTGCAGAAGAGTTTTACTATATTATGAATTCTTGCATACTCTGAAAGATTTTATTTCGAGTTGAACATTGTTCTTCTAGTCAGTCAGTTTGGTGCTGCCCACACAGCTAGCATATATTAGCTTTATGCATTTGTATTTGGATCTTTGTTTTCTGTTGTGACTGAAATGCATTAGCTTGTGCAAGCTATTGCGGATTCTGTTCATAGGAAGTCTCATGTTTATTGATAGCTCGTGTCTGATTTTTTATCCTACTTGCATAAATATCACTTTCTCTCGGTCATTTTGTGTATAGAAGTCTTTTACTCTCTTGGGTTCTTCGCTGTTGTTCACTTGATAGAAGAGGAGATTGGTAGTTGCCATGAAAATTGGATATGAGAAAAGATTTTGACATATATTGGACGTGGACTGTACGTTTCAGTGATCAAACAAGGGCGCTATTGACGAGTGCTGCTTATCTTCATTTTAATCAAGCTGAAATTTCCAAACACACAAGAAACTTGTCTCCGGCCAGTCGTGCAATTCTGTTGTCAGGCCCTGCAGGTGAGCTTTGTTCTTTTCTTTGCACGTGTTCCTTTTTCGGTTTGAAGATTGTAGTATTTCGGATTGGAAGATGACTGTTCTACAATTATGCTTGCAGAACCTTATCTTCAAATGCTCGCAAAGGCATTAGCACACTATTTTGAGGCTAAATTGTTGTTGCTGGATGTAACAGACTTTTCATTAAAGGTAAGGTACTTGGACTGTGTATGCTTTAATTTATTTTATCCAATTCCTCCAAGTTTATTAAATGCACTGTTTACTGAGTATATGTTAGTTAAATTTTGGCAGGTACAAAGCAGATATGGAGGAGGTGTAGATACTGTATGAATCTCTACCCTAAGAAGTGTTTTTCGGTGTATTCTAGATTTTGTTATCTGGTTATTCGTATGTAGAAGATTGTGAGCTTTTGTGGGTATTCCTGCAGCTTCCAAAAACAATGTCTTCATCTGCACTGGATCGTGTGAGTGGATTACTGGGAAATTTCTCAATCCTTCCTTCAAGAGAGGACTCGAAGTCCAAAGAATCAGGTGAATTAGATTAACAGAAGCTCTGAATGTTTATGCTTTAGTGATAGCTTTTAGATCATAATTGCGTTACTTTAATACCATAATCGTGTATTAATCTACATAGCCTGAAATGAGAGGTTTATTGTTTAATTTCAGGTTCACTTTGGAGACAGAACAGCAGTGTTGAAACAAAATCAAAGTGATGAAATTCTCTTAGTTGCCTCTTTTTATTGTCACTCACTTACTTTTCTATGAGTAAATATAAAAACTTTCTTTTTGTATGTCCTAATAGCATTTGTTTGCTTTCAGGGAACCTGGAGGTATAAATAACTTTCATAAACTCAGAAGAAACTCTGCATCGGCAGCCGACTTGTCAAGGCTTGCTGCATCTGCAACAAGTTCCCAGAATTCAGGTTCATCAACACTGTTGTCTTCTCACTAATATATTTTTTCGTTCCCGAAGCAATAATTTTCATTGGGATTGACATCACTCTGTTTTTATGAAGTATAGGTTCTCTAAAACGGACTAGTAGTTGGGCTTTTGAAGATAAACTGCTTGTGCAGTCCCTTTATAAGGTGAGGTTTATGGCATTATTTTATTTTATTTTGTAAGGGTAATTTGTAGACTGTATTGCTTATGATTATGATCAAAATATGCTACAGGTTTTAATGACTATCTCGAGGACAGGTCCTGTAGTTCTATATTTGAGAGATGTTGAGATGCTTATGTTCAGAGCGCCAAAGACATATGGTTTGTTCTGCAAAATGGTAAAGAAGCTTTCAGGACCAGTATTGGTTCTAGGTTCCAGAATGGTGGATCCATCAGACAAACAGAACTATAGAGAAGTAGATGAACAGCTAGCATCATTATTTCCCTATAATATCGATATAAATCCCCCAGAAGACAACGAACGCCTTGTCAGATGGAAGAGTCAACTTGAAGAAGATTTGAAAGTTATTCAGTTTCAGGACAATAGGAACCATATATCAGAGGTAATACAAAGAATTAAATGTCTAGTTGTATCTCTGTACCAGTTCTAAATATTCATGATCTTGTCTTTAGTGTGGTTATATTAGATGCATATGTTACCGATACTGTACCAAAACCTTTTTCCTTTTGTTTGTGGTCCAGAGCTTGCGGATTATTTCTTTCCTTGTTTATTGGGTATATTTATGATTCCATTAAGTCTTCTAGGAAGTTCTTTTTTGTAAGTTACAAGTAGAATGTAGAGATGACATTGAACATTTAATCTACATTATTACAGTTCAGATTAGGTGTTCTTGCATTAGTGATCAATATTTAGCTTCTGACCATTACTTTGCTGTCGTTGTCCAATACTTTGACAGATTCTTGCAGCAAATGATCTTGAATGTGATGATTTGGGATCCATTTGTTTTTTGGATTCGGTGCTTCTTAGTACTTGTGAGTTCATTCCCGTAATATTGATTGAGAATTGGAACATCCTTCATAAACAGACTAGTTATGTCGATTATGATTTTGCAGTTATGGAAGAAATTGTCGTGTCTGCCATTTCTCATCATCTAATGAATACGAAAAACCCAGAGTACAGAAATGGAAGACTGGTTATTTCATCAAAAAGGTTTCAACTTTCTCGTTCTCTTGACATTTAATCAGGAAACACATAGGGCTGGGTAATCATTATCTAACTTTTTATTGTGATGTTATTAGCTTGGAGCATGGGCTGAGTATATTCCAAGTAGGCAAGGCAGAAAACAAAGATACGCTGCAAATGTTCAATGGGGATTCTTCCAAGGTTGGGAAACAGTTCTCTGATCTGTTACTAATTGTCTCAGGTATCACTAAATGGAACTTATCGATTTCTTCTTCCTTTTTTGAATACAGGAACCTCGGGAGACGGGTGCTGTAAAGGTGGAGCTGACAGGTGAAGCAGCTCAATCACCAGAGAACAAAAGTGAAGCTGGGAAAACTGACTCTGCCTCTGTGGGAGGTGCCACTAAGAAAGAAGCTGACCCTAAGAAAGAAGTTGACCCTAAGAAAGAAGCCGAGGGTCCAAAGGCATCAAATCCACCTCCTCTTCCTTCTAAACTAGCGAGTCTGCTATGTTTAAAAAACATAGCTTTTGGATCAATTGCTTTGTGTTCTTGTGTATTGTGTAAACAATATTGAAAGATATTCATGAAAATAATATTCATTGTTATAGGAAGTGGCTCCAGACAATGACTTTGAGAAACGAATTAGACCAGAGGTCATTCTAGCTGGTGAAATTGGTGTGAAATTTTCAGATATCGGAGCCTTGGACAATGTCAAAGAAGTTCTTCAAGAGCTTGTGATGTTGCCTCTTCGACGTCCAGACCTTTTCAGAGGCGGGCTTCTTAAGGTAGCATATTGCTCGAGACAGTATGTTGGATAAAGATCCATTAAAAAATTGATTTTTCTAACAATCGTGCTTTTGTTCATTTTCCATCCAGCCTTGCAAAGGCATCTTGCTGTTTGGCCCCCCTGGAACTGGGAAAACAATGCTTGCAAAGGCTCTCGCAACTGAGGCTGGTGCCAGTTTCATTAATGTTTCAATGTCCACCATTACATCGAAGGTATGTGTGTTTAGGAAGATATTCTCTCCTTCCTCCTTGACATTTTGTTACATTTCGAGGTACTGAGAAATGGTGTCTCTTACTGAGATTATGCAGTGGTTTGGAGAAGATGAAAAAAATGTGAGGGCATTGTTTAGTTTGGCTGCAAAAGTGTCCCCAACTGTGATCTTCATTGATGAGGTCTATTATCTATTCCTGTGATCTCTATTGACAAAGTTTATTGTTCAGGATTTAGTGATAGATGAACATATTAGCTACTATTCCAAGGACTAAACCAAACTCATGGTTCTGAGCTCATATTGTATGCCCTATTGGGTTTCTATTTGCAGGTAGACAGCATGCTGGGGCAAAGGACTAGGGTTGGAGAGCATGAGGCTATGAGAAAAATCAAGAATGAGTTTATGGCCCACTGGGATGGATTGCTGTCTAAGAAAGGGGAGCGTGTTCTTGTGTTGGCTGCAACAAATAGACCTTTCGATCTTGATGAAGCTATCATCAGACGTTTTGAGCGAAGGTAATTGGAAGAGTGAGTTTTTGGCATTGTTCCTTTTTTGTTTTCTAATGACTATGATCTGATCTGTAATTATTAATCTGGATTTAACTGACTTGAACAGGATCATGATAGGTCTACCTTCTGTTGAGAATAGAGAAAAAATTCTCGTGACACTCCTTGCAAAAGAGAATCTTGAAGAAGGTTTTGACTTCAAGGAGATTGCTACCATAACTGAAGGATACACTGGCAGTGACTTGAAGGTAGGCTAGCATTACGAGCGTCCTATTTTATTTCATCAAAAGAAGTGAAATATCCCATGTCTTAATGAGCTTTTTGCATGGTTGATGCTCTGTACAGAACTTATGCACGACAGCAGCTTTCCATCCTGTAAGAGAGTTAATAAGGAGAGAGCAAGAGAAAGTAAAGGTCTGTAGTAGTAACGCCATTTTCTCTGTCAAAGCATAGTATGCTGAATTATTTAATGCACTGATTATTTTGTCCTCGACTGAATGCCATTCATATACAACCTAAGTCACCTGACACGGGGACACGGGACACGAAGGACACGGAAATACGAGTATTCGACACGGGCACGATGACCCCCGGAAATAGGACACGGAGGACACGCTATATATATATATATTAAAATATATTTTAATATATATATAATTTATATATCAAAATTTAAATTATGAATTACACATG
>SNQJ01S0008165.1:59665-112583 GCA_010110895.2 Picea sitchensis
AAGGACTCTTGTCATATTTTTGCTACATTTCCTTTTGAAAGAGCCGTTTTATGTTAGTTGGAGCCACTGGGGTTATTGAACAATGTTCAAAACAGTAAAGGCATTGCTATATTCTGCAGGCCGGTAAAAAGGAAAATGCCGAGAAAAAAACAGAAGAAAGTAAGTCAGGGCCCTTGGATAAGGCTGATACATCAACAGATAATGCTACAGACAAAAAGGAAAAAGTAAAAGAAGAGGCTGCTGAACCTATTGTCCTAAGGCCTCTGACCAATGAAGACATGAGGCAGGCGAAGGATCAGGTTAGTTGAGATTCACGTTAAGTAAGTTATTATTATCTTTAGATTCTGGTTTTTTCGGGTCAATCCATTGAAATTTGCTAATGTTAAACAGGTATCGGCAAGCTTCGCATCTGAAGGCACAATAATGAATGAGCTGCAGCAATGGAATGATTTGTATGGTGAAGGTGGTTCAAGAAAAAAGCAACAGCTATCATATTTTATGTAGGCTACTGGTTGGTTATGCCTAATCAATCAGAGTAATAACTCTTTAAGTAAACTAGTCAGTATGGTCTTGGGAGGTTCCTTCAGAGTGAACATTATGCAGCATGAATATTGCCTATCTGATCTTCTCAGCTTTCCGAGTTTGCTGCTGTTCAAAAACAGAACTGTGTAAAGAATCAACTGCCAAGCCAGAAGCACATGATTTGTTGTGTCATTACTTGCCACTTTGGAAGTGGTGAATATTCCCACGAAAAAGAGTGTCAGATGGTTAGCTTTTTGAGGGTTTCATTGAGTCTATCAGTCATTTATGATTGTTTTATTTGATGTGGGTTATATTGGCTCGTCTCGTTTGGTAGAGCATGAACATCAGTAGTGTTTGCCAAAATATGAATCATGCATCTACATTGTATGATTATGCATGTTTTATGAATTGTCTGTTATTTTTTAAATTGGCAGCAAATTTGTTATGAATGTTCTTTTCTGTTTTCCCATGAGTCCCAGGTTTGTTCCGTTCATGATATTGATTCACGGTAGAACACCGATAGATTAGAACACAACCAAGAAGGATGAATGGATAATGATCCATATGATTCAAGAAATGTAATAATTTTCTGTTATGCCTGTGCATATGCTAGCGTTACGGTTTTCAACATGGGTTGGACAATTGACAGACAGACAACAGTTGCTCTCTCTTTGATATCTTACGAGTTAGTGCCTTGGCTACTGGTTTTTTTGGTAAAGTTTGTGATTGTGAGAAAGGATTTGATCAACACAACGGAATAAAAATCGTGATGTGGCCGTAAGGACTTACAAACATAGAGGACTTCAATGAGGATCATGGTACGGCTATTGTTAATTGCTAATTTCATGTTTTAGGTATTTTTAATTTTATCAATATCTTAAAAAAAGCCCCTCGGATTTTAGTTTAAGTTTTGGAGCACATATAATTAATTTGATTTAAAGTTTTCTTATCTATTTAGAAAACCATTATTATACGTGCATATAATTAATTTGAGTATAAGTTTTTTTTATCTATTCAGAAAACCACCATTTTATATGCTTATGGTTTTTTTAATTAGAAAACCATTTTATATGCTTATAATTTTTTGAAAACCATTATTATATGTGGGTTTTTTTAATTAGAAAACCATTTTATATGCGCATAATTTTTTGAAAACCATTATTATATGTGCGGATAATTTTTTTTATTTAGAAAACCACTATTTTATATGCTCATGGTTTTTTAATTAGAAAACCATTTTATATGCTCATGGTTTTTTAATTAGAAAACCATTTTATATGCGTATAATTTTTTGAAATTATGTGCCGATAATTTTCTTTATTTAGAAAACCATTTTTATACGCGTATAATTTTGATATAAATTCATTATTGGTTAATTGTTTAACCTACTTTATTACATTGAGTGGGGAATATAATTTTTCTCGTTAGGAAACTTTTGTGGAAACATTTTATATAGGTATTTATATTTTGTGGATGATATCCAATGTAAACTCATCGTTCTATTGTTGTTGATTATAATGTTTAACTCAGTAGTCATCATCGTTCTATTGTTGTTGATTATAATGTTTAACTCAGTAGTCACATTTATTATAATGTTTTAACTCAGTAATCACATTGAGTGTGGTTTAGGAACATTGAGTGGAGCATATAATTTTTTTCACTAGAAAAATTATGCGGGAAACATTTTATATAGTTCTTTACATTTTGTGGTTGATACCCACTATAAACTCATCGTCGTTGTAACTCGTGTCATATTGAGTGAGGCATATAATTTTTTTCACTAGAAAAACTATGTGGGAAACATTTTATATAGTTCTTTACATTTTGTGGATGATACCCACTATAAACTCATCGTCGTTGTAACTCATGTCATATTGAGTGAGGCATTCAATATTATAAACTCATCGTTGTTAACATTTTATATAGTTCTTTACATTTTGTGGATGATACTCACTATAAACTCATCGTTGTTATTGACTATAGTGTTTAACTCATTTGTCATATTGAATTTGTCATATTGAGTGAGGCATTCAATATTATAAATTCATTGTTTTTTGTGGATGATACTCATTATAAACTCATCGTTGTTATTGACTATAATGTTTAACTCATTTGTCATATTGAGTGAGGCATTCAATATTATAAATTCATTGTTTTTTGTGGATGATACTCATTATAAACTCATCGTTTTTATTGACTATAGTGTTTAACTCATTTGTCATATTGAGTGAGGCATTCAATATTATAAATTCATTGTTGTTGATTATAGTGTTTAACTCATTTGTCAATTCATCATTGTTATTGAAAACTCATTGTTGTTGTTGATAGTGTTTAACTCATTTGTTAACTCATCATTGTTACATTGTTATTGAAAACTCATTGTTTTTGTTGACTATAGTGTTTAACTCATTTGTCAACTCATCATTGTTATTGAGTGAGGCATTCAATATTATAAACTCATCGTTGTTGTTGACATTTTATATAGTTCTTTACATTTTGTGGATGATACCCACTATAAACTCATCGTTGTTATTGACTATAGTGTTTAACTCATTTGTCATATTGAGTGAGGCATTCAATATTATAAACTCATCGTTGTTGTTGATTATAGTGTTTAACTCATTTGTCAACTCATCGTTGTTATTGACTATAGTGTTTAACTCATTTTTCATATTGAGTGAGGCATTCAATATTATAAACTCATCATTGTAGTTGACTATAGTGTTTAACTCATTTGTCATATTGAGTGAGGCATTCAATATTGAGAATGAGTTTGGGAAATTAATTTAATTTTTTTTGGCATGAAGTTCAAGCACTCAAGCTAACCAACCTAAGTTATATATTTGCTAACTCATCTAAGTTTTGTCATATTGAGTGAGGCATTCAATATTATAAACTCATCGTTGTTGTTGACTATAGTGTTCAACTCATTTGTCAAATTGAGTGAATTTGGGAAATTAATTTAATTTTTATATATTTGCTAACCCATCAAGCTAAACTTGGTGGATTGCTAACCCATCAAGCTAAACTTGGTGGATTGCTAACCCACCTAAGTTATATATTTACTAACCCATCAAGCTAACCCACCTAAGTTATATATTTGCTAACCCATCTAAGTTCTACATTTACAAGTAAAAACCATTCTACATGCTTCTTAAACATGCTTAAATTGATACTATTGCACTAAGTTGTATAAACTTGGTGGATTACTAACCCACTTAAGTTATATATTTGCTAACCCATCAAGCTAACCCACCTAAGTTATATAATTTGCTAATCCATCTAAGTTATACATTTACAAGTATAAACCATTCTATATGTTACTTAAACATGCTTAAATTAATACTATTGCGCTAAGTTGTATAAACTTGGTGGATTGATGACCCACCTAAGTTATATATTTGTTAATCCATCTAAGTTATACATTTGCAAGTAAAAACCATTCTAACCCACCTAAGTTATATATTTGCTAACCCATCTAAGTTATACATTTGCAAGTAAAAACTATTCTATATGCTTCTTAAACATGCTTAAATTGATACTATTACACTTAGTTGTATAAACTTAGTGGATGGTTGGTTTTATCCTTTTTGTCTAGAATCATTTAGTGTTTAGGTTAATGACTAACCCACCTAAGTTATGTATTTGCTAACCCATCTAAGTTATACATTTACAAGTAAAAACTATTCTATATGCTTCTTAAACATGCTTAAATTGATACTATTGCACTTAGTTGTATAAACTTAGTGGATGGTTGGTTTTATCCTTTTTGTGTAGAATCATTTAGTGTTTAGGTTAATGACTAGATTGTGATAATAAAGTTGACATTTTCCATCTCTCTTAGCTATTTCATCTTACAAATGGAGTTTAAGAATTTATTTTAATTATGGATTCCCTTTTCCATTCCTCTTTCTTAAGTCTTAAGAATTTATTTTAATTATGGATACCTTTTTCCATTCCTCTTTAGTAAGTCGTTAGAATCATTTAGTGTTTAAGTTAATGACTAGATTGTGATCATAAAGTTGACATTTTCCATTTCTCTTTTAGCTATTTTTCATCTTACGAATGAAGTTTAAGAATTTCTTTTAATTATAGATTCCTTTTTCCATTCTTCTCTTTTAAGTCTTAAGATTTTTTTTTTTAATTATGGATTTCGTTTTCCATTTCTCTTTAGTAAGTAGTGATGGTTTTGGTTTTGTTCGTAATTTCTACATACATATTCTATTCTTTTTTATGACATTATCAAACTAAAGCTTATTAAAGTTATATTAATTAGAATTTAAATGAGAAACTCACACCCTATGTATTATATATATATAAACCATCAAACTAAAGTCTCTATTAAACCTACATGGATTAGAATTTAAATAAAAACTCACACCCTATTTATTAAAGTTGCATTTATTAAAATTACATGAATTATAATTTAAATGAGAAACTCACATCCTATGTATTATATTTTTTTATATTTTTTTTTAGGAACCATCAAACGAAACTAAAGCTTCTATTAAAGTTACATGGATTAGAATTTAAATGAGAAACTCACACCCTATTTATTAAAGTTGCATGGATTAGAATTTAAATGAGAAACTCAACTCACACTTTATGTCTTTTGAATCTTTATTCTATTCTTTTTTATGACACCATCAAATTAAAGCCTATTAAAGTTGTCTGGACTATAATTTAAATGAAAAACTCACCCTATGTAATACATAGTTGCATGGACTAAAACTTAAATGAGAAACTCAATTCACACCCTATCAATTCACACACTTTTAAATGAGAAACTCAACTCACACCCTATGTCTTTCACACACTATTTAAATGAGAAACTCAACTCACACCCTATGTTTTGTGAACTTATATTTTATTTTTTAATGACACCATCAAATTAAATCCTATTAAAGTTGCATGGATTAGAATTTAAATGAAAAATTCTCACCCCTATATATTAAAGTTGAATGTATTAAAGTTGCATGGACTAGAATTTACATAGGAAACTCAACTCACACCCTATGTCTTGTGAGTTACCTCAATTTATTTTAATAATATTTATATTTATTCACATTCAATGATGTCTTGTGAGTTACTTCAATTTTTTTTGATAATATTCGCTTTCATCATCATATTGTTCCTCCCCGTGTCTTGTGAGTTACCTCAATCTCTTTTAATAATATTCACATTCAACAAAGTCTTGTGAGTTACCTCAATTTCTTTTAATAATATTCACTTTCATCATATTCTTCCTCACTAAAATTTCTTTTTACAAACTTCTTATAAATGTTTCAATTTCTTTTAATAATATTCACTTTCATCATATTCTTCCTCACTAAAATTTCCTTTTTACAAACTTCTTATAAATGTTTTGAAAAGTTCTTAAGAGAAACTTAAAACCCCAAGCTTTGGAAAACAACCTTAAAGTCAAAGTGATTTTAGGAAACAATATTTGAACTAGTTTTTGTGTTAGTTTACCATCTAAATAGATGAATACCATCCCAATCCATAACATAACCCACACTCCCAAAAACATATAGATTTATTTAAATTCTTTTTTTCACAATAACAAATATAACATCTAAATAGATGAATACCATCCCAATCCATAACAAAACCTACACTTCCAAAGATATTTAGCTTTATTGGAACTCTTTTTTTTTCTTCAAAATAACAAATATAATATTTAAATAGATGAATATCATCCCAGTCCATAACAAAACCACACTTCCAAAGACATTTTGCTTTATTTGAACTATTTTTTTCTTCACAATAACAAATATAATTTATATTACAAAATGTTGTGGTCAAATTCAACAACTTTCAAAATGTTCACTATTACATATGGTGTTTAAGGAGAGTTTCGACGGTACAGAAAAAATTGACCGTATCGTTGGAAATGACTAAGTAATTATCAAAATTTCATTATTTTTTTTCTTGGTGCCTCTACCTTTGTTGGAATTCAGACTACATCCAATCATTGTTGGCATTTCGACTCCTCTTCGACGATTTGCAATAAACATGTCCTCCAAACCGCTAAGGACACATGCCACTACATTATCAAACAAAGATTGCAGAGGCGTGTTTATAAAACCACGAGCTATAAAAACCGACTTGAGGACCTGTAAATACATGAAAAGTTAGTTATGATCATCTTATGTAACCAAGTTATGGGTCAAGGTTGTCCCCACGGGCCGTGAACATATAAATATATAAGGTTGTAAATAGATTGGTAGGAAAGGAGAGGCTTTTCAGAGAGACACTAGGAGGAATCTTCGAAGAGAACAAAGGTCTGGGATCTGTATTTCACTTTGCCTAGTTTTGTAATGGAGACTGCAACTGTGATGCCTATCACGAAAAGATTGTCATGTAAATATCCTCCTATTATGATGAATTAATGGACTATCAATACCGTTTTGACTCATACTTTTATTATATGTGATGTTTGTTGTGATCTTTAATGTTTATTTGCAATCTTCAAGAGATCTTTAATTCATTTTTATAATAATCTCTGAATCTACCTACAGGAAATTTGGAAGGTATGGCTAAGAGGGGGGGACTAAAGGGCGGTTAGTTCTAAACTATGGAAGGGGAACTAGGGCTCCAAGAAGAGGCAACAAGTCCATTTATTTTTCTCAAAACATATCTATGAATGGGGTTGTGTTTGTTAAATAGTTGACAATGGAAGGGGTCCTTAGAGTGGACAATGCTCCTATTAAGGGTTCCTGAGGGTCTCATATAAACTTTAATTCTCGGGGCTCAACCATCCCCTTCAAAAAATGAGCCTTGAAAAGGGTTATTGATGTGAATAAACCTAACATCCTCCTCCTATAAGAGACATTGTCAAATGGGGATACAATAGTTAGAGATCTAAGTGGATTGCTTGGGGGTTGGGAGTTTAAATTCATTGATGTTAGAGGAAGCTATGTGGGGCTTATTAGAAAGGTTGTAAATCTATCTATACATTTGTTTGTGTAATTAGAAACTTAAAACCCTTTGTTGTGAAAAAAGGCAAAAAATTGTCATGTAGGACAAAGAGGACAAGTTTTGCATCGGTGTAATTTTTGCCTTGCAAAATGCATGCCAGACTACACTAAAATGCATGCCCAGGTCTCAAAACTCATTCAATTTGAGTGGTTCAAATTGTAAATGATTTTTAAGTCATTTTACATAAGCCTATTGTTGTGTCACCACAACACCCTCCCTAATTTCTTCTTTTCACCATTACTCTAAGAGACGAAATCCCCCCCCTCGTGAACTTTTCTAATGAAAAACCTTTTATTCTCTCATACTAATGATAAAGTACAATATTATCAAAGTCTTAATCCCCAAAATTAACCATTTCCAACAACTTTCAAGAACACTCTGCCTATCGCCTGTAGGGGTGTAGATCGATTAGCAAGTGTCGTGTAAATGGAAGGAAATATGTAAAAATTAGGTCTCAAGTTCGACTCTCACCCTGTTTTACTTGTGCCCCATGCTTGCGGGATGTGTGGACGCACCTGGAGGCTATATAGGTAGCATACGAAAATCGACCCCGTGTCACACGAGTACTAGAACCGCGAGTTGTCGATTTCGCCAACACAAAAAAAAACACTCTGCCCATCGATACATATTGTATTAGTGAGTTGCCTCTTTCTTCACCAATACACATTGTATCGAGGAGAATCATCTTTCCTTTTCCGATACATTGTGCATCAACGAGAATAATTTTTTCCCCGTTGATACACAATGTATCGGGGACATCTTTTTCTCGTCAATGCATATGGATGAGCCAATGCTTAGCACTTTTTAGCAACTTTCTTGTGTTTCAACATTCCATATTTCTGCACCCGTCGATACACAAACACTGGATCACCTTCTCAACGTTGATACGATGATGTTCCATCCTCCTCCAACCGTCGATGTATTGGCATAGATTCACCGATACATGGTGTATCAACGAGGTTAATCTATCTTTCATTGATACATGGTGTATCGATGAGGTTAATCTATCTTTCATTGATACATGGTGTATCGACGAGGTTCATCTATCTTTCACCGATACATGATATATTGACGGGCTTCCTCTCTATCTTTCACCAATACATCATATATCGACGAGATTCCTCCCTTTTCTCCGATACTCTGCTTGTAGGTGAGTTTCCCTCTTTTTCTACCAATATGCCAACAAGAAGATGTCTCATGGACGTGTCGTTCGTTTCCAGGTGAGTTAATTGTAGCATCTACAAGACTTGTGTTAGTTCTAAATTGTGTCTTAGAGAAGAATCGGTCCTCCCAACTCATGAACAATGTTAAGTTCTCCAAACATCAATTGGTTTTTTTCGTGTGATTATATTTCTCAGCCACTGACAGATGACCTCAACTCCACTTACACTGGCTTTGAATTGCATCTCATAGAAGGATTCGCCCCCCCCCCAACTCATGAACAATTTTAAGTGCTCCAAACATCAATTGGTCATTTTCACGTGATTATATTCCCCAGCCATTGATAGATGACCTCAACTCCAGTGGATGGATTAAGAGCATGTATAACACAGATAACACAGGAACTGATGGAACATAATTCAGGGAAAACAATAGTGGGAATTGTTGATTTCTCATAGCTTCGAGAGGTATTACCACTAGGGGCTATGGTGTCAGGCATGTGGGAATTTTAGCTGGCACCAAATTATCCTTTTGTTTAAGTGAAAGCACCCTTGGAATCAGGCTAGGGCTTCATGGGAAATTTGATGGGCTTTGTGGGCTTGTGTTGGGGTTTCACACCCATAAAGAGGAATGAAATATTCTAATTAATTGTTGAATTTAGAAGGGGTTCCTAAAATCACTCATTAGACTACTATATAAGAAGAGGAGAGATTGTGGAAAATCTCATGGTGACATAATGGATTTAGCATAAGTGAGTAAACACTTGTGCTATGAGGCATGTTGATTTTGTAGCTACAAGAATTGACGTTTCTACAGTTGCAGGTTGTAGTTCGGTTGTTGCAGGAAGTGACGATTCTGTAGTTGCAGGTGGCAATTTGGATGTTGTAGGAAGTGGTGATTCTACAGTCGCAAGTGGTAGTTTGGTTGTTGCATGAAGTGGTGTTTCTGCAACCATATGTGGTAGTTTGGTTGTTGCAGGAAGTGGCGATTCTACAGTCGGAGGTGGTAGTTCGGTTGTTGTAGGAAGTGGCAATTCTGTAGCCATAGGTGGCAGTTCGGTTTCTATAGGAAGTGGCGATTCTGCAGTTACAGGTGGCGTTTCGGTTGTTGCAGGAAGTGGCGATTCTACAATCGCAAGTGGCAGTTCGGTTGCTACATAAAGTGGAAATTCTATAATTGCAAGTGACAATTCGATTGCTACAGGAAGTGGCGATTTTGTAGCCATAGGTGATAGTTCGGTTGCTACATGAAGTGGTGATTTTGTATCTGCAAGTGGCAGTTTGGCAGCTGCAGGTATTGGCAGCTGCAACAAATTGTGTTGAGGTTTGGTTTGCTAATTTTTGTTTTTCAGAGGCCAAGGTTGTCCTCAGTTTTTGGTAAATTTGTATCAGCAAGGAGGGTTGGTTTTTCCCTCAGAATTTTTGAATTTGAAAAAAGTTACAAAACAAAAATTGTGTGTCTCATGTGTATTGATGATTCATCTCTGATCTTGATTGTTTCCGCCGTTATAATTTTCAGTCAATAATTTCAGTGTAAAATTGTTCAATGATAACAACTAGGGTTTATTGTTGAATCAATAGGAAGTAATTTTCAGATCTGAAATTAGTCACATAAGGTTGCATGTGAAAAATTGACAAGAATGAGATCCTAACTTTCATTAAAAATAGTCTTTGCTCGCAATTTTTGGGTGCTGGTCAAAGTGTAGTTTTCATCCCCGAAGTAGACCAACTATCTGATTTACATGATTACGATTCCAATGTAACTAACAAAATCAAAATCCGAGACCCGAAAGTTTCAGAATGGTCGCCAAGTATTTCTCGCCCAAGCCAGCCTCATTAACCATGAAACAACTAGAATGTTTGAATGGCATGGTAAGTTATCTCACCGGAAACATTTCCATGTTTTCTCCACATCGCAAAAAATAACTCCTCAATTGGACACCATATGAGTGAGATATGAGCCTTTGAAACCATGCTAGCTAGCATCAAAATCTCCTTTAACAAGGTAATCGGTGAACATCCTCCGTTTCACGCCAATGTGCAAAATTGCGTTGGGAAAAATTCTTTTGATAGAAATTATTTAGATTTAAAGTTATTTAAATTGAAATTATTTAATTTAAATTTATTTAAATTTGAAATCATTTAAATTTAGATTCATTTAAATTAAAATAATCTAGGTTTAAGTATAATTTAAAACAGGTAAGGAAAATTTTCCATGGGTTTAAATGAATAATATGGTTGGGGTAATAAGCTTAGTGTGTAAAGGGGAGACAAGGAGGAGGAAGTGGGGGCCACAACCCATGCGTCCGTCCCCTTTATGTTTTATGCTTTATGCACATATGTTTACCCCCTCTTTTGAACAAAGAAAAACTTACACGCAATTCATACGGACCCAACACGACCAAGTATCGAAAAATGATAAACGATTGGGTGCCAACCCCATACCGACCTACGATGAATAATTGGGTGTCGATCCCATACCGACGTGTGATGAACAATTGGGTGTAGAACCCACACCGACGTGCGATGAACAATTAGATGCCACCATTAGTACACATGGTTTCACATGGTTGGAAACACATTGTTTCACTTGGTTTCACGTGGTTGGAAACACATTGTTTCACCTGGTTGGAAACTATTGTAACCTTTGTTGGTACCCGTTTGAGTAGTACCACATTAGACAATACTTTTAGATAAAATTTCACTTGCATGTACCTTTGGGTATATAGGAATCCCCCTAGGTATACTTGAAACCAACCTTAGACAAGCTATTTAGCCATCTTGTTGCTATAGTATAACGAGAACAATACTTGGGGAGACCACTCTTTAGTACCTGGTTAGTCAGGTAGTATGGATAAGGGAATGATTGAGCCTCCTTAGTTAGTTCCTTGAGATATTTGGCTGAGTACTATTGTTGGAGTTTGCACATATATAAGAGAGATATAGCACCTGACACTTCCTTGTCCTTAGGACCTAGTAACTCTTTCCCATGGCTCTAAAGAAATATCCAAAAATTACTTCACCAATTAAACCTCCAGAAATATCCTCCATGACTCATGAAGAAAATGAGGAGATACAAAACCAGCTATCCAAATTGGACAGTTGAATCAACAAATTGAATCATAGGTTAGTGAAAAAGGTTGACTTGATGAATACTCAAATATATATTGAAAGAAAGATGAAATAATTGGAACAAAATATGGATGGAAAGTTGGAACATATAGAATATAAGATGGATCAAAAGTTGGAATATATGGAACAAAAGATTATAGAAGCCTTAATTTAATGGGAGGCTCCCTAAAATTGATAAGGTGTTTGAAGGGACTCAAGAAAATAAAGGTGGTATTCATGTTGAACAACTTTTTGATAATAAGAATTATCTAGGGAGATTTAACTCCAATAGTGGAGTTACTTATGGATGGCTTTCAAAAGGATTGAACCTTCCCAAGGTTGAATTAAGGAAGTTTTATGGAACATAGGTCTTTACCTAGGTGAACCAAATAGAGAAATATTTTGAACTGCATAATATTATGGATGATCAGTAAAGGATTCACATAGAAACTTTGAACTTTGAGATAAAACCATATCAATGCTATCAATGGGTAGTTAAAAGGAAGCCCCAATATTATCATTACGCTTGGGGTTTATTTACAAGAGACTTAGAAGCACAATATGAGAAATCTTGGGAACAAGACTACTTCAGTCAATTGACAAGAATTAAACACTTAGGTGATATTGAAGATTATAATTTAGAATTTTAGGTATTTTCCACAAGGCTGGATAACATTAGTGATGAACATATGTTGGAAGCTTACACGAGTGGGTTAAAAGAATACATTAAACATGATCTTTTCCTAAAACATCCTGAAAATATTATGGAAGCTATGCAATTTTCTCATCATATTCAAGCCAAGAATAAGGGTACAAATGAGTCTACCATTGGAGCATATGCAGGACGCATAGAACATTTTGGGGTTCACAAGACAACCTTACCTCAACCTACTCTAATATCACAACAAGAAATGGAGGAAATAAGAGAAAAAGGACTATGATTTGGCTATAACAACAAATGGTCAAAAGGGAATAAATGCCAAGAAACAAAATTGTTCACCTTGGAAAATAATGATGAAGAGAAAGTGGAGGCATCTACACAAAGAAATGAGGACAAAATTGTCCACTTAAAAGAGCAAAAAATAGAGGCTGAAATTGTGCACAACATTGATTCAGATAGGTGTGAAATATATGTTCATGCATTGGCAGGGTTGTTGACACCTCAAACCATGAATATTGTAGTTTACATTAAGAATCTAAAAGTTATAGTGCTCATTAACTCGGGTAGTACCCATAACTTCATTGACAAAAAAATAGCATAACACCTCAATTGTTTTGTATATCCAGTGACAAATTTTCAAGTTTTGATTGCTAATGGAGGGAGTATTAATTGTGTGGGAAAATGCCGCAACATTAAACTAAGTATGGGAGAATAATATAATTTGGAAATCCCAATGTATGCCATTCCATTGGAGGTGTAGATGTTGTTGTCAGGAAATGTAGGGCACTTCCACACTAATCCTAGCAGAAGAGAAGAAGAATTTAATCAAGAACGTAAATGAAACAAACAATCACACAGTACACTGAGATTTTACCCTGGAAACCCTTAACCGGGACAATCAACATTCCTTTGATCGTTTTTCTCTCTTGTTGTTTTATTCAATCAGAATAAAATGTTACATGTATAACCTTGGTCCACACCTAAGACACAATCGACATCATACCTTCTTATACAGGCAAGAACAACCCTGTAGCCAATTCAGCTTACATATGCATGACCAACTACCTACAATTACACATGCATTAATCTAGATAAGTGCATTACAGCATTAGCCTTTCCAGCCTTACAACACACCTCTTTATAGGATTTACAATATGCAAAACCCTAAATATTGGTGCCCAAAAATGGTTATAGATCCATGCATATCATTGGCTACAAATCCTACAAATCCCGAGATTCTGTTACAGTCGACTCCAAGTTGGGTTTACCAGTAGGCCTTCATTTGGTCTCTAGTCAGTCGTCTCACACCCACAATTTGACCTCTTTTCAGTTGACTTGTCGTCAATATCTTCGACTTTGACTTTACTTGGTCGACTTCCTCGACCTTCGACTTGATGTCGATCTACCTCAACTTAGACCTGCTATCAATCCACCTCGACTTCGACATGTCGTCTATGTTGTCGATCTACCTCGACTTCAACCTGACACCAGTCCATTCACCTCGACTAGAATTTCATTATAAGGAATATAACAACCCAACATTCTCCCACTTGTTGTCTTCTTTGTTGAAACAAGAGATTCCTGAAATTTCACTCACAGACCCAGGGCAATGATGCCCATTGCCTCTCTGCACCAAGAGAACTTCACAACACTCACAGACTTGGTCCACGAGTTTGTTGTGTTTTCCAACGTGTCTACTTTCTCTAGTAGCACCTTGTTACTTTCCACCATGTCTGTTACGAAATGGTATTGTACTTCAATGTGATAAGTCTTTGAATCATAAGAAAGGTTCTTTCCCATAAATATTGCGCTTTGAATGTTACAACTTACCTTCACAATTCTCTTCTCAAACCTGGTTCCTGAACACAACCTTTGAATCCATACCGCTTCTTTGCGTCCATGAGTTGTTGTCATGTATTCAAATTCTATTGTTGACAAGGCTACAATCGCTTGTTTCTTACTCATCTAACTTATTTCTCCATCGAACATCTTGAAGACATATCCACTGGTCGACCTTCGTCGATCCAGATCTCCATCCCAGTCAGTGTCGACAAAGCCATGTACATTTAATTTACCACTGTCACCTCTAGGTCCTCCTTGGTAGCATATAACATAGTTCTTTGTTCCACAAAAGTATCTAAATACTCACTTGACAATTGTCCAGTGCTCATTTCCAGGTGTCAATATGTACATGCTCAACACTCCCACTACATGGGCAATGTCTGGTCGAGTGCATGCCATCACATACATTAGACTACCAACAACACTTGCATAGGTAAAACGTGCCATGTCATTTATTTTTTCCTATGTCTTTGGACACTCTTCAACAATAATCCTTGCTCCCACTGGAATTGACACCTTTACCATTTTGCAATCTTGCATGTTGAATCGTTTCAGAATTGTTTCAATATACTTCGTCTGATTCAAAAAGAGATTTCTAGCGACTCGATCTCACTAAATCTTCATTCCCAGAATGAAGTTAGTTTCACCAAGATCCTTCATGTCGAACTTGGAGGATATGTGTTTCTTCACCTCCTTTATTGCATCCATGTTGTTTCCAATCAACAGTATGTCATTGACATACAAAGCTACATATATGAAACACCCACCTTCTTCCTTGGATTATATGCAGTGATCAACTTTGCTTCTCACAAAACCCAAACTAAGGATCTAAGTTTCAAACTTCTAGTACCACGTCCTTGGAGATTGTTTTAGACCATAAAGGGATCTTTTGAGTTTTCACCCCAACTCTTGTTTGCTCTTTACTACAAATCCTTGAGGTCGTTTCATGTATATTTCTTCTTCCATGTCCCTATGTAGGAACGTTGTCTTCACATCCATCTGTTCTATCTCCATATCGAATGTTGCAGCCAGAGACATTAGTAATCTAATGGAATTTAGTTTTGCAACAGGAGAAAAAATATCACTGAAGTCGACTCCCTCAACTTGGAAATAACCTTTTGCTACCAGTTGAGCTTTGAACTTCTCGACTTTCCCTGCAACATTCATCTTCTTCTCGAACACCCACTTGCTACCAACAAACTTTATTCCACTAGGTAACTTGACTAAATCCCATGTCTCATTCTTGTACAAGGATTCCATCTCTTCGACCATGGTGTCCTTCCATAGTTTACCCTCTGTCAAGTCGACTGCCTTACTGACCGACTTGGTTTCATTGTCAATGGCAGTTAACACGAATGCGAAATGAAAGTCGGGAGGACTATACCTTTCGACCGGTTTTATTACTCTTTCTGACCTCCTTACCACCAGAGTCTGTTCTTCCACCTCTTCCTCAGATTGAGTCGAACCATCTGAATCATCTTCTTCATCCCTCAGTTCAAACGACACTGTATCAGGATTATTCTCGGTCTGAACAATTTTTCTAGACTTGAATTTATCTCCGACTTCTATGAAGACCACATCTCGATTGTACATTGTTCTCCTTGATGCAGGATCCCAAAACTTATATGCTTTCATCCCTTCTTTATAACCAATGAAAATAAATTTGACTTCCTTCTTGTCCATCTTGCTCCTCTTTTCCTTGGGAACATGCACAGATGCATCGCAACCAAATACTTTGAGATGTGCCACAGACGACTTCTTACCAGACCATACCTCATTTAGAGTCGTGTATACTACCGCTGATGAAGGATAAATATTCACCAGATATATTGCAGTCTCGATTGCCTCTGCCTTGAATTCTTGTGTGAGCCCAACACCACTAAGCATGCTCCTTGACTTTTCCATCAACGTTCTTTTCGTTCTCTCAACAAATCCATTTTGTTTTGGGGCATATGGTGTGGTATTTTGTCTTTCTATGTCACATTGATTACATAAATGATAAAATTCCTTTCCACAGAATTCACCACCATTGTCAGTCCTCAACACTTTAATCCTCTTCTTTGTCTGGTTTTCCAAAAGAGATTTAAATTCCTTAAATCTCTCGAAAACCTCTGATTTCTTCTTCATGAAATATATCCATGTCTTCCTGGAAAAATCATCTATGAAGGAGACATAATATAGGGATCCACCAAGTGAAGGCACTGTAACAGGGCCAAATACATCACTATGCACTAGTTCTAGAATCCATTTTCTCTTGTCGCTCCAGATGGGAACCTCACCCGACTTTGTTTCCCATATATGCAATGTTCACAAAATTTGACTTCTAAACCACATTCAAGAAAACCTTCGACCATACCTTTTCTTTGCATATCTCAAAGTCCCTTTTCTCCAATGTGTCCCATCCTCTTCTGCCATAACCTGGTCGGGTCAATCTCATCATGTCTTGTCGAGTTGGTTTGAACCAACTTGGCACAAATTAAGTCGCATTGTGTCGACATCGAGTCGAGTCGAGTCATAGTTGAGATGATTTCAGGAGCAAAGATGTTGTTGCACCCAATCGAGTCATCATTCCCTAACAACTTGTACATGGTACCAATCCGAACTCCTTTCATTAATACCATCACACCTCTGACCATCTTTCATGAATCCTTCTGAAATAGAGTATGCACACCTACACCACTCATCTTACTGACATATATCAGGTTTCTTACCAAACCTAGAATGTGTAGCACACCTAGAAGGGTTCTTTTCCTCCCATCATGTAGTGTCAGTCGGACTCTTCCCCATCCAAAAATTATGGTTGTTGAGTCATCCCCCAAGAACACATCACCCCCATCATAGTGTTCATATTCACATAAACATTATTTATTTGGTGTCATATGATAGGATTCTCCTAAGTTGATCAACCAAACATCTTGATCTGAATGTGTATTGGTCGATGCCAGGTACACATCACCTCCCTTCTTTGAGGTCGTCTTTATCTCAGTCGACTGCATCTTGTCGGATCCAGCACTGACTTATGTTTCCTTCGACTTACAGTCCTTTTTATAATGCTCAACTTTATTGAATTTCCAACATCTTCACGATGACTGACCTGAGGATTTATATCTACCCTTCGACTTAATCTTTCTACCAGAGAATATTCCTTTATCTCTGTCTATCGGTTAACCTCTCACTACCAAATCATTTTTGGTCAATCCTTCCATGTTCTTTCTTCTCATTTCTTCCGACAATAGAAAAGCAACCATGTCCTCTAGCGCTAGTGTGGTTGTATTTCTCCCAATATCCATGACTAAGTTATCCCAGGAGTCTGGAAAATAACATAATAGGTTGATACACTTCTCCTCATCCTTGATCTTTATATCCACAGACGATAACTGACTTAACACGATATTAAATGAATTTAAATGCTCAGTTACTGAACTTCCATCACTCATCCTCAGAAGATATAGTTTCTTTCTGAGAAACAACTTATTTACCAGAGATTTCGACTGGTATAAGCTTCCCATCTTGTCCCACAGTTTCTTGGCTGAATCTTCACCCGAGACATTTAGCAACACCGAATCTGCAAGACAAAGTCGTATCATACTTCTTTCTTTTCTTTTGATTTTCTCCCATTCTTCCGTTGACATGACTGTCAACTAGGTACCTGGAAAGACCGTTGTCCATTATTCTCTATTTACAAGAATATCTTCTATTTTAAGATTCCAAAGCTCAAAATTCTGGCCATTGAATCTTTCTATCTCTATTCTGGAACTGATCACCATTCTTTACTGCGATCTTTAAAAAAAATTATGACTTGCGACTCTTACTGTACCTAGGGTTTAGTTCTCAGATACAATATTGGAAAATAAAGATTTGATATACTCGCCAAAGAATTACACCGCTCTGATAACTCACTTGTCAAGGTAGACCTAAGCTCCGATACCACATGTCAGGAAATGTAGGGCACTTCCACACTAATCCTAGAAGAAGAGAAGAAGAATTTAATCAAGAATGTAAATGAAACAAGCAATCTCACAATACACCGATATTTTACCCTGGAAGCCCTTAACTAGGAAAACCAACATTCCTTTGAGTGTTCTTCTCTCTTGTTGTATTATTCAATCAGAATAAAAGGTTACATGTCTAACCTTGGTCCACACCTAAGACACAATCGACATCATACCTTCTTGCACATGCAAGAACAACCCTATAGCCAATTCGACTTACATATGCATCGCCAACTACCTACATGTTGATGTTTTGGTAGCCACGGGAATATCTTTCCCTCATAGATGACCTTTCTTAGATGCAGATAAGATTTTAGAAGCAAGAGATCCATTGAATAGATATTGAAATACCCTAGAAGAGAAGTCAACCCAAAATAATAAAGTAATAATGAAAAGACACATGTCCAGAGAAGAAGTCGGCCTAGTCTAGTGGCCATGAAGACTATAAATAGAGGAAGTCTTGGTGCATTTGTACAATCTCTCTCTCTCTCCCAGCTACACAGAAGGAAGACACAAGTTTGGAGGAGGTGACGCAGTAGCTGCAACTGCACAATTTATTATTGATCAGTCTTTTGGTATCTCTCTCTTGTGTGCTACTCCTTGAGGAGGTGCACTACCTTTGTATGGTGTTGTTGCTGCAGCTGGGGTGGTATTTCTAGTTAAGCTATCACTTGTTCTATGATTTATCTGATTGAACATGCTTTGTGAACAAAATCTATCTAAGAAAGTTTGTTGGGTTTTTCCCCCATTTGGGGTTTTCCCAGGATAAATTTCTTGTGTTCTTTTTTGTCTCTTGCTTATGTTGATACTGCTCAGTACATGATATATATTTTAATGCTAACGAAGTAAAATAACACTAGTAACACTAATCCTATGTAAATAAGGAAAATCTAACATGGTATCAGAGTTGGTTACCTTCAGAACAATTTGACCACTGGAAGGAAGATCGATACATCAACACCTTGAAGCTGCAATAATTTGTCAAGATTGTTGAGCACTATCCCAAGGACATTGGGAATAATTCATTCATAGAGTAGTGCGCCCTAACCTAGTGCACCCCATGAAACCCTCAACGTGCAATTTGGTGAAGTCTGAAAAACTGAAGTTTTTCAGTGCTAGGGTTTCTACCGGAGAAAATGTCAACCAACATGAGAGTTGAGGATAGATTGGATGGAGAAGATAAATTCAGATACTGGAATCATATAATACAACTCAATCTGGAAGAGAATTAATTATTGGATCACGTCAAGAGGATGCTTCTAGAACCCGAAGACGAAGAAGCAAAGGCAAAGTTCAATAAGAATGAGGTCAAGGCCAAGAGGATCTTGACATACTCAATTAAGGATCACTTGATGCCCAATGTATCAAAACTAAAGAATGTAAAGGAGATGTTTGATTCCCTAACCAGACTCTATGAAAGAAAGAACACCAATCAGAATCTCACCCTACGACATTAACTCATAAATGTGACTATGAACAAGTCAGAGACGATAGCCAACTTCTTTACAAGGATCTCACAGATAAAAGACCAGTTAATATCCATTGGATATCCAATAGAATATTTTGAACTAGTAACCACTACGCTAAATGGTTTCTCTCCCTCCCGGGACCCATTTTTCCAAGGAATTTGTGCAAGAAGGAAGTTACCCAAGTTTGACAAGTTATGGCAGATTGCTCTCAAGAAGAATCTAGATTTATGTCCAAGAAACAAAAGGTAGATGATGGGGGAAACCAAGCACTTGAAGCACAAGTGAAGAAGAGAAAGGAAAGAGAAGAAGGCAGTCCAAGGAGGTCTAAGAAGCCATGTTGTAAGAGGGATGTGTCAAAGGTTCAATGCTTCAATTGCAGGAAGATGGGACATTATGCCGCACAATGTCCTCACAAACATGAGAAAGAGAAGGAGAAGAAGAAACACCATGCACATGTAGAAGAAGTCGAAGAGCACTCAAAGGCATCAAAGGATGAAGAATTTGTCTATTAGACAATGGTTTTTTCATATGAACGATAGAAGGAAACTCAAGAAGGAAAACAACACCAGACTCCAGGTTTGCATATCAGGTTTGATATTTTATATTGTTGTTGCGTAAGAAAGTATTGTACCTAGGATAACAATCTTTACAAATTTATTATTTTCTATTTCTACCAAATGTTTAAGTACACCTGATATTGTCGGTACGATTACCATTAAGAAAATTCTCATTGTTAATGATATACTTGTCTGCAAGATGATATCCACTAGGAGATGTTCTTGATTACTAACCATTCCATGGAGGGTACCATGGAGATGTTGTTCTTATATCTTGTTCTAAGCAGGTCATAGGTGATAGCTCTGAGAAGGATCTACGATGACAGTTGCAGGAGGAAACTATTTAGACAGTCTTTAGCCGAGACATAGAACTGTGTACACGAATGTACACACCCATGTGAAGTAGAAGATGAAGAATAATATCTCTTATGGAGATTGACTGTGAGGAGAAGAAGGCTCCAAAGATGATTGCATAGTTAATTTGACGACTCTTCAGATCATCGGGAAGAGTCAGTGGTGTTAGAAGGGCCTACCTAGAAACAATGCAATAAATAAGCATGTTCTCATACAGATACATGGAATTAATAAGCCATACTATAAAGAGAAGCAGATGACTCCACCAGTGGTGAGGTAGGTGGCCCCACCAAGTACCAACTCAGAATGAGCTAGATCTCAGAGGGAGTCAAGCTTCAAAGGGAGCATGCAGATTTAGAGTGATCCTGATCTTAGAGAGAGTCAGTGGATTAGAGATTTTCATTCATAAGTTATTCCTTCTCAGATTCATATAGAAGAGAGAGACATCTTCCATGACTGGCAAACAAGTGCCATGAGTTGAGGAGGATAGATCGATGCTTTAGAGGCTTATAGGAGATGTGATATCTCCTGGGAGGATTCCCTTGTATTGATAGACCTTGCTGCAGTGACAGAGGAGGAAGCCAGTCAGAAGGACTGGGATATAGAGTTTGCCTAAGTTCCAGAAACCACACATGTTTTCCAGCTATGTGGCATTGATGAGTAGCATCATTCATTCAAAGCCTTCCACCATTGAAGAAGTTGTTGAGAAGTAGGAATGGAAGGATTCCATGATGGAGGAGTATCAATCCATCATGATGAATGATGTGTGAGAGGTGGTTTCGAGACCAGAAGGGAAGTCAGTAGTGACTTCCAAGTTAATCTACAAGATCAAGCATGGTGTAGATGGAAGCATAGATATGTACAAATATTGAATTGTGGCCTGAGGATTCTCCAAGGAAGAGGGAGAATATTATGAAGACACACTTGTTTCGGTATCCAGAAGAAGTGTAGATACAAAAACCACAAGATACATGAGAAGGAGTCTCATGTATACAGATTGAAGAAGGCTTTGTATGGGCCTAAGCAGGCACCCATGGGATGATATGCCAAATCAAACAATTATTTGATGGTTTCCCATTGATCCTACATGTGGATGACCTATTTCTAACAAGAGATGAGAATCTCATAGTTGGGTGCAAGAGGGAGCTTTCTTTAGATTTCTAGATGAAGGATCTAGGTATGATGCATCACTTCTTAGGATTGGAAGTGTGGCAGAGATCAGATGATATTTTCCTTATCCAAGTAAAATATATTGTTGATATTCTACAGAGATTCAATATGATGGATTGCAAGTCCATGACCACATCCATGATGATAAATATGAAGCTATTGAGTGAAAAATCTTCATATTTGGTGGATCCCACGATCTACAGACAATTGATTGGATCCTTGATGTACCTGGTTAAAACCGGGCCAGACATATGCTTTGTAGTGAATACCTTGAATCAACACATGGTTGAACATAGACATGTACATTGGATGTCAGTAAAACATATGTTGAGGTACCTTCATGGTACAATTGGATATGGATTGAGATATGTCTCAAGTGGAGATGTGACGCCACTGGGATACATAGATTCTAACTGGGCAGGGAGTACAATGGATCAAAAGAGTAATTCCATATGTTTTTTTAGTCTGGGATCAAGCATGATATAATGGTTGATTAGTGGCACTCAATACATCAGAAGTAGATATATTGCAGCAAGTGTGGAAAACCATGAAGCAATGTGGCTCCAAAATTTGCTAGCTGGGATATTTGATCTAGAATTGGAGCCAACTTTGATACATTGTGACAATCAAAGTTGTGTGAATCTTACCGAGAACCCTGTATTCCATGACATGTCTAAGCATATAGAGAAAAACTATCATTACATATGGGACATGGTGGAGAGAATAGTTGTGGAGCTCCAATACATATCCACGGATAAGAAGATAGTGAACATTCTCACCAAGCCCTTGTCAAGAGTGAAGTATGAGTACTTCAGGGACAAGCTTGGAGTGTTGTTGAATGTCCACCCTTGTTAAGAGGGAGGTGTGTTGTTTATTCTCATGCTGGCTAACCCCTCTGGCCAAGGGTTCCCTATATCAGTCATGTGAGGTGACTGAGGGGGTAATGCACTATTGGACCTACCAAGAGAAGAAACATCACACGCATAGTCGTAAGACTGTGGTAGAGACTGTGTGTCTTCAGACAGTAGTTGTGTGTTACTTCAGTGGATGTGTTCCACTGGTGGAGTATGTGTGTCTCTGGACAGTAGTTGTGTGCTACTTAAGTGGATGTATTCCACTGGTGGAGGCTAGGTGACTTCAGACAGTAGCTTAGTGATACTTCAGTGGATGTGTTCCACTGGTGGAGGCTGTGTGTCTCCGAACAACAGTTGTGTGCTACTTCGGTGGATGTGTTCCACTAGCGAAGGTTGTGTGACTTTGGAAAATAGCTGTGTGCTACGTCAGTGGATGTGTTCCACTGGAGGAGGTTGTGTGACTTCGACAATAGTTGTGTGCTACTACAGTGGATGTGTCCCACTAGCAGTGACTGTGTGTCACTGAATAATAGCTGTGTAATACTTGGCAAAAATTGTGATCTATTGGATGACATTATAGTAGATGTGTGCTACTAGATTATTGTCATAGAGATTACCATATCGCTTGATGCAGTTGTGTGTGCTACCGCTTGATCGAAGAGACTGTGCCTGATGATTCGAGCTACTGAAGGTATTGTAGCAGTTGTGTGCCTGCTAGCAGATTGTAGAGTAGTCAGTGGACTACCAGATGAAGACATTGTGAAATATGCCTCCCTAGCTAAGAGGGAGTGTTGATCTTTTGGTAGTTCCAAGAAGATCTTTCCCTCCTAGATGATGTTTCTTAGATGCGGAGAATATTCTGAAAGCAAGAGATCCATTGAACATATATTGAAATACCCTAGAAGAGAAGTCGACCCAAAAGAATAAAGTAATAATGAAAAGACACCTGTCCAGAGAAGAAGTCGGCCCAGTCTAGTGGTCAGGAAGAATATAAATAGAGGACGTCTTGGCTCATTTGTACACGCACTCTCTCTCTCCCAGCTACATAGAAGCAAGGTGCAAGTTTGGAGGAGGTGATGTAGTAGCTGCAACTACACAATTTATTATTTCTCAGTCTTTTGGTATCTATCTCTTGTGTGCTACCTTTGTATGGTGTTGTTGCTGCAGCTGGGGTGGTATTTTTGGTTAAGCTAGCAATTGTGCTAGGGTTTATCTGATTGGACTTGCTTTGTGAATAAAATCTATATAAGAAAGGTTGTTGGGTTTTTCCCCCATTTGGACTTTTCCCAGGATAAATCTCTTGTGTTCTTTTATGTCTCTTGTTTATGTCTCTACTAATCAGTACATGATATATATGTTAATGGTAACGAAGTAAAAGAACACTAGTAACACTAATGCTCTGTAAATAAGTAAAATCTAACATGGTATCAAAGCTGGTTACCTTTAGAACAATTTGACCACTAGAAGGAAGATCGCTACAACAACACCTTGCAAATGCAATACTTTTTCAAGCTCATTGAGCACTAAATAAAAGACGTTGGGAATAATTCCTTCACATAGAAGTTCATCCTAACCTAGCGCACCCGCTAAAACCCTCAACGTGTAGTTTGGTGAAGTCTGAAAAATAGAGGTTTTTCAGTACTAGGGTTTCTACCGGCGAAAATGTCAACCAGTGTGAGAGTTGAGGATATAATGGATGGAGAAGATAACTTCAGATCCTGGAAGCATATAATACAACTTATTTTATAAGAGAATGAATTATTGGATCATGTCAAGAAGATGCTTCCGGAACCCGAAGACGAAGAAGCAAAGGCAAAGTTCAAGAAGAATGAAGTCAAGGCCAAGAAGATCTTGACAGACTCAATCAAGGATCACCTGATACCCAATGTATTAGAAATAACGACTACAAAGGAGATGTTTGATGCCCTAACCGGACTCTATGAAAGCAAGAACACCAATCATAAGCTTACCCTATGACATCAACTCATAAATGTGACTATGAACAAGTCATAGATGATAACCAACTTCTTTACAAGGATATCACAAATCAAAGACCAGTTAGCAGCCATTGGAGATCCAGTAGAATATTTTGAACTAGTAACCACTACGCTAGATGGTTTCCCTCCCTCCTGGGACCCATTTTTCCAAGGAATTTGTGCAAGAAGGAAGTTACCCAAGTTTGACAAGTTATGGGCAGGTTTCTCTCAAGAGGAATCTAGATTGATGTCCAATAAACAAAAGGTAGATGATGGGGAAAACCAAGCACTTGCAGCACAAGTGAAGAAGAGAAAGGAAAGAGAAGAAGGCAGTCTAAGGATGTCTAAGAAGCCACGTTGTAAGAGGGATGTGGAAAAGGTTCAATGCTTCAATTGCAGGAAGATAGGACATTATGCCGCACAATGTCCTCACAAACATGAGAAAGAAAAGGAGATGAAGAAACACCATGCACATGTAGCAGAAGTCGAAGAGCACTCAAAGGCATCAAAGGATGAAGAATTTGTCTATTAGACAATGGTGTTTTCATATGAACGATAGAAGGAAACTCAAGCAGGAAAACAACACACGACTCCAGGTTTGCATATCAGGTTTGATATTTTATATTGTTGTTGCTTAAGAAAGTATTGTACCTAGGATAACAATATTTACAAATTTATTATTTGCTATTGCTATCAAATGTTTAAGTACACCTGAATATTGTCGGTACGATTACCATTAAGAAAATTCTCATTGTTAATGATATACTTGTCTGCAAGATTATCTCCTATAGGAGATGTTCTTGATTACTAACCATTCCATGGAGGTTACCATGGAGATGTTGTTCTTGTATCTTGTTCTAGGCAGGTCATAGGCGATAGCTTTGAGAAGGAGATATGATGATAGTTGCCGGAGGAAATTTTTTAGACAGTATCCAGTTGAGACATAGAACTATGTACACGAACGTACACACCCATGTGAAGTAGAAGACGAAGAAGAGTATCTCTTATGGAGATCGGTTGTGAGGAGAAGAAGGCTCCAAAGATGATTGTACAATTAATTTTACCACTCTTCAGATCATCAGGAAGAGTCATTGGTGCTAGAAGGGACTACCTAGAAACAATGTTGTAAGAAAGCATGTTCTCATATAGATACATAACATTAATAAGCCATACTATGAAGAGAAGCAAATGAGTCCACCAGTGGTGAGGCATGTGGCCCCAACAAGTACCAACTCAGAATGAGCTAGATATCAGAGGGAGTCAAGCTTCATAGGGAGCATGCAGATTCAGAGTGAGCCCGATCTCAGAGAGATTCAGTGGCTTAGAGACTTTCATTCATAAACTATTCCTTCTTAGATTCACATAAAAGAGAGAGACATCTTCCAGGACTGATAGATAGGTTCCATGAGTTGAGGAAGATAGATCGACTCTTCAGAGGATTTTAGGAGATGTGAGATCTCCTTGGAGGATTCCCTTGTCTCGATAGACCTTGTTATAGTGACAGAGGAGGCATCCAGTCAGAAGGAATGGGATATAGAGTTTTTCTAAGTTCCAGAAACCACACATGTTTTCTAGCTATGTGGCATTGACGAGCAACATCATTAATTCAAAGGATTCCACCATTGAAGAAGATGTTGAGAAGCAGGAATGGAAGGATGCCATGATGGAGGAGTATCAGTCCATCATGATGAACGATGTGCCAGAGGTGGTTTTGAGACTAGAAGGAAAGTCAATAGTGACTTCGAAGTTGATCCACAAGATCAAGCATGGTGCGGATGGACGCATAGAGATGTACAAAGATTGAATTGTGGCCTGAGGATTCTCCCAGCAAGAGGGAGAAGATTATGACAAGACACTTGATCTAGTAGCCAGAAGAAGTGTACATAGAGAAATCACAAGATACATGAGAAGGAGTCTCATGTCTATAGATTGAAGAAGGCTTTGTATGGGCCTAAGCAAGCACCCATGGCATGATATTCCAAATCAAACATTTATTTGATGGTTTCCCATTGATCCTACATGTGGATGAATTGTTTCTGACAAGAGATGAGAATCTCATAGTTGGGTGCAAGAGGGAGCTTGCTTCAGAGTTCTAGATGAAGGATCTTGGTATGATGCATTACTTCTTGGGATTGGAAGTGTGGAAGAGATCAACTGATATTTTCCTTATCCAGGGAAAATATATTGTTGAGATTTTACAAAGATTCAAGATGATGTATTGCAAGTCCATGATCACATTCATGATGATAAATCTGAAGCTCTTGAGTGAATAATCTTATATTTGGCGGATCCCACGATGTACAAACAATTGATTGGATCCTTTATGTACCTGGTTAACACCAGGACAAACATATTCTTTGTAGTGATTACCTTGAATCAACACATGGTTGAACCTAGAGAGGTACATTGGATGGAAACAAAGCATATGTTGAGGTACCTTCATGGTACAATTGGATATGGATTGAGATATGTCTCAAGTGGTGATGTGACACTGTTGGGATACACATATTCTGACTGGGCAGGGAGTGCAGTGGATCAGAAGAGTACTTCCAGATGTTTTTTTTAGTCTGGGATCAAGCATGATATAATGGTTGATTAGTGGCACTCGGTACATCAGAAGCAGAGTATATCGCAACAAGCGTGGAAATCTGTGAAGTAATGTGGCTTCAGAAGTTGCTGGCTGAGATATTTGATCTAGAATTGGAGCCAACTTTGATACATTGTGACAATCAAAGTTGTGTGAAGCTTACCAAGAACATTGTATTCCATGACATGTCTAAGCATATAGAGATAAAATATCATTACAACTGGGACATGGTGGAGAGAAGAGTTTTGGAGCTCCAGTACATATCCACGGATGAGCAGATAGAGAACATTCTCACCAAGCCCTTGTCAAGAATGAAGTATGAGTACTTCAGGGACAAGCTTGGAGTGTTGTCAAATGTCCACCCTCGTTAAGAGGGAGGTGTGTTGTTTCTTATAATGTCGGCTAACCACTCTAGCCAAGGGTTCCCTGGATCAGTCATGTGAGGTGACTGAGTGGGTAATGCACTATCGGACTTGCTGAGAGAAGAAACATCACACACATAGTCATAAGACTATGATGAAGACTGTGTGTCTTCAGACATTAGTTGTGTGCTACTTTAGTGGATGTGTTCCACTAGAGGAGGTTGTGTATCTCCGGACAATAGTTGTGTGCTACTTCGGTGGATGGATAGTATTTGTATGCTACTTCGGTGGATGTATTCCACTGGCGGAGGTCGTGTGACTCAAGAAAATAGCTTAGTGCTACTTCGGTGGATGTGTTCCAATGATGAAGGTTGTGTGTCTGTGGACAGTAGTTGTGTGCTACTTCAGTGGATGTGTTCCACTGGTGGAGGCTATGTGACTTCAAACAATAGTTTTGTGCTACTTCGGTGGATGTGTTCCACTAGCGGAGGCTGTGTGACTCTGGAAAATAGTTGTGTGCTACTACAGTGGATGTGTTCCTCTAGTAGCGACTGTGTGCAACTGGAAAATAGTTTTGTACTACTTGGGAACAATTGTGATCTATTGGATGACATTATAGTAGATGTGTGTTACTAGCTGATTGTCATAGAGATTACCATATCGCTTGATGTAGCTGTGTGTGCTACCGCTTGATCAAAGAGACCATGCCTAATGATTTGAGCTACCGAAGGCATTGCAAAAGTTGTGTTTCTGCTAGCAGATTGCAGAGTAGTTAGTGGACTACTAGATGAAGACATCGTGAAATATGCCTCCCTAACTAAGAGGAAGTGTTGATCTTTTGGTAGTTGCAAGATGATCTTTCCCTCCTAGATTTCGTTTCTTAGATGCAGAGAATATTCTGAAAGCAAGAGATCCATTGAACATATATTGAAATACCTTAGAAGAGAAGTCGACCGAGAAGAATAAAGTAATAATGAAAAGACACTTGTCCAGAGAAGAAGTCGGCCCAGTCTAGTGGCCAGGAAGACTATAAATAGAGGATGTCTTGGTTCATTTGTACACACACACTCTCTCTCCCAGCTACGCAGAATAAAGGTGCAAGTTTGGAGGAGGAGATGCAATAGTTGCAACTACATAATTTATTATTGCTCAGTCTTTTGGTATCTCTCTCTTGTGCCTTGCTCCTTGAGGAGGTGTGCTACCTTTGTATGGCGTCGCTGCTGTAGTTGGGGTGGTATTTTTGGTTAAGCTAGCAATTGTGCTAGGGTTTATCTGATTGGACTTGGTTGGTGAAAAAAATCTATATAAGAAAGGTTGTTGGGTTTTTCCCCCATTTGGACTTTTCCCAGGATAAATCTCTTGTGTTCTTTTCTGTCTCTTGTTTATGTTGCTACTGCTTAGTACATGATATATATGTTAATTATAACGAAGTAAAAGAACACTAGTAACACTAATGATCTGTAAATAAGGAAAACATAACACTACAATTACATATGCATTAACCTGCATAAGTGCATTACATCATTATCCTTTACGAACTTACAACACGCCTCTTTATAGGCTTTACAATAGGAAAAACCCTAAATATTGGCACCCAAAACAGGTTACATATCCATGCATATCATTGGTTACAAATCCCACAAATCTCAGGATTATGTTACAGTTGACTCCAAGTTGGGTTTACCAGTTGACTACCAATCGACCTTCATTCGGTCTTTGGTCGGTCGTCTCATGCTCGCACTTTGACCTCCTGTTGGTTGACTTGCCTTCGATATCTTCAAATTTGACTTTACCCGGTCGACTTCCTTGACCTTCGACTTGCTGTCGATCTACCTCGACTTCGACCTGTTGTCGATCCACCTCGACTTTGACTTGTTGTCGATCTAGATTGACTTCAATCACCAGTTGATTCACCTCGAATAGAGTTTCACTGCAAAGACTATAAAAACCAAATAGTTGTTCTAGGGATTCAATGGTTGAGAACATTAGGTACAATTTCTACAAACTATAACGAATTATACATAAGATTTGAATTGGAAGGGATTCAATATGAACTCAAAAGGTTAAAATATGGACCTTCTCAATTCATCAGATCTCATAGATTGGAACAACTCCTAAAATATGGTATCATGGGAGTTGTGGTTAAACTTTATTCTATGGAAGTTACTTAGGAAGATGAAAATATTCCAGAGTAATTAAGATGCACATTGGAAAAGTGATATAGGGTCTTCTAAGAAATTCTTAAAGGTCTACCTCCATCTAGAGATCATGAACATCAAATTGAACTAATACTGGGAAGTACTCCTCCTATTAAAAGGCCTTATAGATATCCTCATCGACAAAAAATGGAGATTGAGAAAATAGTACAAGACATGCTGGATTTGTGTATTATTCAACCATGTAGGAGTTCATTTTCATCTCCAATAGTGATGGTGAGAAGAAAAGATAATTCTTGGAGGATGTGTCCTGATTATAGAGCTTTAAACAAAATCACTATAAAGGATAAATTGCCTATTCCAAATTGATAAGCTATTAGATGAGCTTCGTGGATTGTCTTATTTTACAAAGATATATTTTAAATCAAGATAACACCAAATCAGATTAAGAAAATATGACATTCCCAAAATGGATTTTAAAACTCATGATGATAACTATGAGTTCTTGGTCATGCCTTTTGGGTTGACTAATTTTCCTTTGAATTTTCAAAGTCTTATGAACACAATTTTTCGAACCCATATTAGAATTTTTTTTTTGGTTTTATTTAATGATATACATATATATAACAAATCATGGGAAGACCACATAAACATGTGGACAAAGTCTTACAAATTCTTGAGAACAATCAATTGTATGTAAAAAGATCCAAATGTTATTTTTGGAAACAAGAAGTAGAATATTTGGGTCATATTGTTTCAAGAGAAGGGGTTAAGGTGGCCCCTCAAAAGATCCAATCTATTACAAGGCCTACTCCTAAGAACATCAAGAGTCTTAATTTTTGGAAAGAATTATGGAAGATGAGTGGAACAATGCTAGTTATGAGTTCAACATATCATCCACAAATATATGATCAAACAAAAATAGTTAACAAATGTTTGGAGGGTTATCTATGATGTTATTCTTCCAAAAATAAATCTTAATGGATGAAGTGGCTTCCTCTTCCATAATGGTGGTATAATACTACCTATCACACATCTACTAAAATGTCCCCATTTGAGGTCCTTTATGGATATACAACTCCTAGTATCTCATACTTTTTACAAGATAAGTCCAAAGTAATAGCAATAGAGTCACATATGGAGAATACTAAAGAAACTTTGAAAATTCCTAAGGAAAACCTTTAAATGGTGCAAAACATGATGAAACAAAAAGAAATCAATATCGAAGTGAAAGACAATTTGAGGATGGTGATTGGGACGACTCCAATACATTACTCATAAGGACGACTCCATCATTTTTTATAGCTAGTTAGAAAACCCTAATCATAACCAAATGCTAACTACCTAGTGAAATTTCTTTGATGAGAACTACAATACATTTATTCAATGCTAACTACCTAGTAGGTAATATTTAATGATAAAAAACATAGTGGGCCCAATGCACCTTACATTGAATGACCACCTACATTGTTGTTACCATTGCACCCCCATTCAAGAAGCATCACCCTTAATACTTGCAATGATGATGTACACCCATAAACCAAGGTTCAACGTGTTAGTACTAGAAGTTACCCTCAGACTGCTAGAGGATAATCCCAATACCCATTTAGATATGAATGATAAATTTGGTTTATGCTTATATGGATAAGCAAGAATGTACGAGAAAAGGAAAGGGAAACAGTCTCATTGCAGATCAGTGAGCTCTATATCATTGGGCATGGAGTCAACACAACAAGTTCCTCCAAAAACAAAATATACTCTCACAAATAAGGAAATTGTGTCCAATACTCAATAATCTAAGGTTTGAAGAGAGAATAGAAGATATGAAGGAAACATATATGAATGTGTAAATCTCATGTCAGGATTAATTCACACATACACAACATAATATTTAATAACTGTAAATCAGTCCCAACACCAAATAAAGGTGATTAAATATAATAAATGTAAGATAGGCATTTGCAACAAATCTTTTATTGTTCATGAATCTGAAATACAAGAGTTCCTGATACATCATGTGTAAGAACTCTTTACATTTAATCAAGAGAGAAAAAAAATGATCACATAGGAAAAACAATTGATTCTTGAGACACAATTGAAACTCAGATCAAGATATATAGCATATATTCAAAAACTTAAAAACTTACAAGAGTCTCTTAACCCCAAGGATGATCCCCTCAGCTCTCTCGAGCTCCTCTCGGATCTAGACTGAACCCCTATCCGATACAAAATGCTTGCTTAAATAATAAAAATAATAACTATCTCCTCCTTGTTCCATGGAAAGAAAAACAATTAAAATAAATCTAAAACTAGAATTGGTTGCAATAATCTCGAGCTGTTGAAAGCTGGTGGATTTGTTGGCTGGAGATAACTGTTGTCAAGTGTCCAATTCTTGCTGCCACTTCTCTTTCCTCTGATCAAGTGTCTTTGAGATAAGTTTTTCCCACTAATTCTGTTCCTAAAATCAAGGATACTCTGCCACATATATCCTACAAATATGGAGTTGGTGAACTCGATGCCAAGGATTAGCTAAACTGTTGCCTTCATTTGTGGAACATATCTCCTAAAAATAGAATGAAGATAACTTTCTTGAGAGGGCTCGACACATAAGAGGATACATGTCCCACATTTGCTTGAAAATAAGAGTTTGTTGATGTTTATCTCCTTGCTACCACCTATGTATTTGATTACTTCGATAGATATTTAAGATTTGGCTGCCAGGTCTTGGTGATATTTGGATATTTTTAATTTGCGAATATCCCAAAAATGAATAAAACAAGAATTATTAAAATGAATAAAACAAGAATTATTACCTGATACTCTGCCTCGTATCATTTTTATCTCAAAGATAACCAAGTGCTTCAAATATTAAATCACTGAATCATTACAAATGCTACAAGACTTCATGAGCTTTGTATCTGATAGATATAAAATTTGGGTCAAATTGTCCATAGGAAGATTCTATTGTCTTTGCAACTTGAACTTCCAAAACCTCTACAACAATGTTCATTCCAGAATGTTGTACTTCGTATTAGGAGCATCCTTGGTTGCATTCTCCAATTTACTCCCAAAGTAAAACCTCTGCAAGTTAGCGGACTCGAGGAAGAAGTCAAGAACTTGTAATCGTCAATTGCTTTCACCTCAACCTAAAATCTACTTTAATGAGTGCATTTTAAACCAGACCGAGATGATGCCAAAATTTCACTTGTCACCTCTTGATGAAAGCGTTCAATAAATATGTCATGATATGATGCATTGCCAAGGAACTAATATGTATGTCATGTTTGTTGTCTTCAATCACATGCTTGACTGCGAACTTGAGATATGTATCTTCCTCTAAAATTACAGAAGTAATTGAAATGGCAAAGAATAAGCCGTCTTCATCCACACTCCATCAATACACCTTCCATCTTTGAAAATGCCCTCCTCATTCTACAACTTGGCGGTCAAGGAGATACTTGATTGCTTGCATCGACACTTGCACACACCGTTTACTTCTTGGCATTTCGTAATAAGAGTTTACATTTGGCGTTTGTTGTTCAATAGTTGGGCGTTTGAAGAATTGACTCAACCCCTGGAGTGTTAATGTCGACACCTAGTGTAATTTGGTTTTGGACAGTGTTGCGTTTTATATTTACGCAGTGGGATATATCCCACATCAATGGTGTAAGAAAATTTACAATTGTTTTTATATACCAATATCCTCACTTTTCTTTGACGCATAGTGCACTTAGACATACCCTTTGTGGACTTCTCCTCCATGGCTTGACGCTTGGTTTTGAGCGCTGGCTTTTGTGTTGAGTTGTGTGTTGTGTTAGGTTGTTGGCTTGACATTTGGCTTAAATGCTTGATAGCTAAGAGCTTAACTTGGAGATTGGGCCCAATAATTTCTTGATAAAATCACTAGTACCCTGCACAAAAACCCGACAAAATCACTAGTACCCTGCACAAAAACCCAAAATCACTAGTACCTTGCTTTGATAAAATCACAGTACCCTGCACAAAAACCCAAAATCATTAGTACCCTGCTTTGATAAAATCACTAGTACTCTGCACAMAAACCTGAGAGCCAAAATTGGCTTTAAAAGCCAATTTTATTTGCCAAATTTTGAATATTTTTGAAACTGGTGTTGATGAAGTTGGCACTGTGAAATTTCATAATTCAAGAGCAYTGAAAAAATCCTAATTCACCGACATTGCAAAATAGACCATAGTGCTACAAAATGACCAAATTTTCCACTTCTGTGCCAWCTTAGAATGTACAAGTGTTGACCAGAATGTTGAAATAGTATAAGAAGCGTGTTCATAAGCCAAGGTCCCATGTACAAGTACTAGCTTCAATGCTAAGGTAGTTCAAGAAGCCCATCCACAAACCCGAGTCCTATGTCCAAGTGCTCATGTAGGCTCCCAATTGATGACAACATAGTTCAATGAATGACTAAGCATCGTGCTTTGAATGCCTACTATAGTCATAAGGATCCAAATAAATATAACCATTTATGTCTGAAAGATCATCCACATCGATGTAAAAGGTCACTCGTGGATTTGGAAGATACACTACCACTAGGGAATATGCAAGTTGAAAACTTTTAGTCATAATCAACTCTTAACTTCCCTTAATGATGCTCTCTTCATATGGTGGAGTAGGGTTATCAAAGAGATGTTGGAAAAAGTTGTCTTCCTAGAAATGATCACTATCTATATACCAAAAATCACAAGCCTCCCCTAAATCATACTAAGCATATATTTCTTTGTATACTTTAATTTGATTGCATCAAGGATATCGATCCCCTAAATTTGTTGCAATTTTGTTTGAATATCCTTCAAGGCTCTTATTATTCATATTCTCGATCCTCCCATATCATGTTTCTCAACATTGCCATTCTTTGGTTTCGTTAGGGTTTTAGGGCTCAAAATTTTCAACGGTCCTTAATATTGATCATAATCACTATTATGATCCCACTTTGGGAATGATACATGCACTCTACTTCTAATGACATTGACCTTATTGCAATCAAAGAGAAAGATAATTGCATCATAAACATTTCCCTTTAGGGTTTTGAGGTCCCAACTTGAAATAGGTATAACTTTTGCAACCCCATTCAAAATGACTACTATTCTAAAATCCCACATCTACTTTGCTTGAGTTGGTGCTAGTCTCACTACAATTTGGGCACTTAGTCAAAATATGTCTACATTGAAATACTTGTATTTGACACTGAAAAAAACCCTAGAATAGTTGATTTTAAACTAGCATAGCCACATAATTGTGGCTGATCAACGCCGAAAGGTTGATAAAATGAAAAGAATCTTTAAAAGAATATATTAAATTTTATTATTGATTAACAAATAAATGGTTGGGCTTCATTTATCTGGTGTTAATATTTTAATTTCTGTTAATCACTTAGGTGACAATCGGTTAGCTATCAAAGTAATTTTTAAATATGATTAGGTAAATGTAAGAAAGTAAACACATAAACGGATGTCTTTATAATAGCTAGGAAGTTAATGATTGAAATCACAACCATTTATTTTGTGTGACTACTAAGAATATTCCAGCCATATTTAATTCTGTCCATAGAAAACTTATTAAGCACTAAACCCCTATTAAATCTGTTCATTGTCAATAGGTGTACTCCTTTTGGCGTAATCAACAATATCTCTGCTTTATGGACTTTGATTTGAATGGTTTTCTTTTTGAAATTGGGTATTTTGCAAGGGGAACTCAAATTTATAATAATTTTTTTTCAATTTTGCACAAAAAAACATCAAAATTAGACTTGAGTGTCATGATCCTATTTTTCTTGTGTTAAAATCTGCAAAAAGAATAAAAAAATTCTTCTTTCTTTTGCCCAAGAAAGAACACTCATTATAAGCTCAACATGTCAATTTTTATGGGAATTGATAATAATCATTTCTTTCAACCACCCAATCTATACTCAATTGACACCCAATAACTCTTATTTAATAATAAAAAACATAGTAAACCTAATTTACTACCCAACTTGTAAATTTTTTATAATATTAAATAATAATAAATAATAATATTAATATGCTACCCATTTTCATTTTCTTTGGGGCTCATATCTTTAAAAGTATGTGGTGGACCAATGACCTTCCCATCCTTACGCGGTTTGAACCCTTCCAGGCACGGGCCAAGCACATACCGAGAACCATCCTATTCCCTCGGACCAAACCCGAATCAGAAACGAAAATACCCATGATGGTCAAGTCTAAAATGTCGGCTCACTTCCTGGTGCGTAACCTACTGTGGGGTTTAGTCTGTAATTAGAAACTTCTTGGTGCGTAACCTACTGTGGGTAGTCTTTATTTAGTGTCATCGATTTAATTCGTGTAAAAAATTACCCTCCTCACATCTATCAAATCGGGGTCCTTCGTAGCCAGCCACTGAACTTCATTAGTATTTGTGCTTTGCGGAGCTCTTTTTTAAGGCTTGCAGAAGAGACCTTTGCGCGTTTGGATTCCATTTCCTTTTGCTTTGATCTTGCTATTTGTGTATATACATCATCATTGTATATCTATCTTATCGGCAGTTGCGGCCTTACAGGTCCCTGGAGGTTCCACTCTCTCTCACAGCCATCTGTTCAGCAGAATATGCCTCCATCGGCCGCATACGGGTCGCCGAATGGGCAGACTACCCGGCCCTCTCGGTCATTCAGGCTGCGGAACCGTAGCCTGAACAGCGTGAGGCTGAGGAGAATCTTCGACGCCTTCGACAGTAACGGCGACGGGCAGATCTCCGTCGACGAGCTCGGCCTTGCCCTGGAGAAGCTCGGCTTGCCCATCCCGCCGCCCAATCTGGAACCGACGATTCGCGGCTTCTTCCAGGACGGGGCCGAGGGGCTGGATTTCGACGGGTTCGCTGCCCTACACCGGTCTGTGGGAGACCAGATCTGCGGCTACGACACCCCGGCGATGGAGGGCGCGACGGGGGCAGAGCAGGACGAGGAATTACGGGAGGCGTTCAGGGTGTTCGACGAGGACGGCGACGGTTTTATCTCCGCGGCAGAGTTGAAGAGCGTGCTCACCAGGCTGGGATTAGCCGACGGGGACAATGTTGAACAGATGATTTGTAATGTGGATAAGAATTCCGACGGGCTCGTGGATTTTGACGAGTTTAAACATATGATGACTATTACGAAGGTTGTGACGGAGCACAGTTCTTGATGTAATGACCATCACAAGATTTATTGGGTAATATTTCTCATTTGTATTTGTGAAGTTCAAGGGGTCATGTCTCCTCAGATTGACAGCAATTAATCAATCAGGGCAGGTCACATTTCAATTTGATAGAGGTCAAATTTTTCAAATGTCAATTTCAAAGATTTGAAAAAAATATAATTCAACAATTTTAAATATTTTAAATGAATTATGTTTTCCTGTAGTGGGCTAGCAATATCCAGCTTGCTAAGCAGCATTTTAATGCTGCAAGTAGATTATAGTCAGAAGATTGAATATTGGATAGCAAGCTGGATATTGGCAGCTGTGTTTTAGGAAATTAAAAAATATATAAATTATATGAATTGAATTAGATGTTTATTTTTCTATATTTATATTATGTATCAACTTTTCTTAATAATGATAATTTAATTTTAAAGTTATTATTTAATATTACAACAAATTAATGTATATGTTTTTTTATTTCTTAGATAATAGATATTTTAGTTTAGTCATATTACTGTTTAGTATATAAAAATGAACATGCAACTCCTCATTAAATTTATATTATGTTTTAATTTTTATTAATAATAATAATTTAATTTTAAGATTAAAATATAACGAGACATTAAATTGATATATAAGATTTTTTTATTTGGGAGAAAGAGATTTTTTTTGTACAACTATTTCACCCAACCTCATTCTCCTTACTTATATCTAAAAAAAAATAAAATTTAATAATGATAATAATTTAATTTTAAGGTCACAATCTAATGAGATATTAAATTGATGTATGAGATTTTTTTGTTTGTGGAATAAGAGATCTCTTTTGTGTAATTATTTCAATACTTAGTTTATGGAGGTGTATATACCCTACCCTTTTACTTTTGAATATGTGACCTCTAAGGAAGAATTTGAACATATGACCTTCAAGTAAGAAACATATGTTCTTAATAATTTGACCTATATAAACATTATAAAATTTTGAATGTTTATTGGTTTAGAAACATGATTAAAAACTGAAGTGTGAAAATTTTTAAATGCATTTTAGTAAGTAATATTACGGTGAATACTCAAACGTGTGCATTGAAAAAATATATGAATGAATGTGAATTGCAATGAATTATTATTACATATTTGTTTTAGAGCATGTGGATGTCGCACTATCTCCTTGTATTATGTAAGAGGATTGAGGTTTGAAGACATTGTAACTTTTGTGTCATGTACGATTAGCCCATTTTTAAATTTTATACAAAACCAATAAAATAGAGTGTCTAGAGAGAGATCCATATTAACTCAAAATCTTATAAACACCAAGAGATTCTACACTTAAGTATTTTCTTATCTCTATTGGTGCTTAAGAGATCTAAAGTTAAGATGGATCCATGTTGGTGAGTGTAGATGCTTGTGTGCATGATATTTTGAGTGGAGATTATTGCAATAGCTTGTAGATAGTGTGAGAAATTTTGAAGGTCTAGGAAAGTTGTTTTTACAACCATATGTGTTTGTATATCACTATTTGTTGTGGGGATTACCTCATTATTAATTGGTAAAGTCTTTGCTCTTATATAGGAGAGGTCTAAGGTTCAAATATATCTTGTTTATGTTAAAATGAGTATGATTCTCCTCAGATTTCAAGCAAAAAATATCGATTTCCCTTCCCATTATTTTGAGTGGATGGAAAAAGGCAAATTCATAGAATGTTTAGATTGGACCATATGAAAAACGTTAAACATTCTAGGAATTCGAACTTTTCTAGTTTACCGACCAGAATCCCTATGTAGTCTTTGTCAAAATTGCAATATGGATTGATGAAATTGTTGTTTTTAATGTGGAAATGGATTCAACACCCTTGAATACCCTTATTGCAACTAGATTGTGCTATGTTAACATCCGATATTTGTAATTCCATCAATAAAAAATGCTTCTTGTTGTATTTGAGGGTAAAAATATTATTTTCCTTGTTATTTTGAGTGGTCCAAAAAAGGAAATTTTGTAGAATGTTTAAACTATGACCATAAAAAGAAGGCTAAACGTTCTATGAAATTGAACTTTTCTAGTTTACCATCATTGAAATCCGACTATGCAACCTTTGTTAAAATTGCATTTTGTATTCATGAAATTGATGTTTTTAATGCATAAATGGATTCAACACCCTTGAATACCCCTATTGCATCTAGATTGTGCAATGTTAACATCTGATGTCTATAATTCCATCAATCCAAAATTATTCTTGTCGAATTTCAAGCTAAGAATACCATTTTCGCTTCACAGTATTTTATGAACTTGAACTTTTCTAGCTTACCATCATTCAATCTTTGTTAAAATTGCAATTTTAGATTGATGAAATTGTTGTTTTTAATGTAGAAATGGATGAACAACACCCTCAAATACCCCTATTGCAATCAGATTGTGTAATGTTAATATATAATACCTGCAATTCCATTAATAAAAAATAATTATTTTTGGATTTCAAGATAAAAATGCTTGTTTCCCTTCCCATTATTTTGAGCGACCAAAAAAGGAAAATTCATAGAACGTTAAAACTTTGGCCATACAAAGAAGGCTAAATATTCTACGATTTTTTTTTTTTTTTGGATTTACCATCACTAGAATTTGGCTATGGAATCTATTTGAAAATTGCAATTTTGGATTGATGAAATTGTTGTTTTTAATGCAAAAATGGATTTAACACCCTCAAATACCCCTATTGCAACCAAATTATGCAATGTTAACCCCTGATATTTGTAATTCCATGAATTCAAAATGATATTTGTTGGATTTCAAGGTAAAAGAATTAATTTCGCTTCTTGTTATTTTGAGCACAATGAAACCCTATAAATTAGATAATAAGATAAACAATTAACAAAGATATTCTTTGTGTGAAAAATATTGGATAATAAGATAGAAAACTAACAAAAAATATAATAGATGTGACAAATCTACACGAGTGCTTCACCTTGTTGACCAATATCTTATCGCGTTCATTCATAAAGGGGGTTTTAAAATTGTGAAAAGTGAAGTCAATATATTGTAGGTAATGGGGGGGAGGTGCAAGGTACTGAGGGGTATAAAAAGGGGTATCTAGAAAAAATAAGGTTTTTATTTATTAGAAAGATCTATTGGGAGGGGGGTTCAACAAAAGGATTTTGGGAGATATATAGTGAATTAGGGGTATTATTTAATATTCCATGAATGCACATGCTATTTCACGGGTTCATTGAGTGAAGACCCCTTGCAAATCTATGAATGCAATAAAAAAACCAAATTGTGCAACCTTCCTATTGCAAAGCCTGAGGTTGCATTCATGTAGTTTCAATATTTGAAACATAGGCTTTTTGTGTGAACTCAAAGGTATGGATCTTGAAGGTGCATATCAAACCTAATTGGTTCATAGCAATTGAGATTATTTGGTGTTATTTAATATTTTTTGTTTGAAAATGGGTGTATAATTATTGGATTGGATTGAATAGAATAATATTGCAAACACATTTCTAATTTGGAAAGATAATAAGATACTTGTCTTGAAGATGCAAAGATGTTGATTGGACTCAACGCATTTGATTATCTAATCTAAAACCAATTAGCAACACATTTTGATGATCCTAGTGCTCATAAGGTAGAGGAAACAAAATGGAGCCAAAAATAACTTATTTCACAAATTGGGGAGAGAGATGTTTGAATGGCATTGTGCTTACATGTTCATATTTTCTTCTTGGATTTAGCTTCACTTGTTTATTGTTCAAACCAAAACTATTAGGATAGACAATAAATAGATAAACCTCTGATATAAGTGTTGTTTGGGAAAAGAAGAAGAGGAAGACCAATTATTAACCAATTAGAAACAATTTTAGTTCTTATTCTAGGATCAAACGACAGTTTCCTCCAATATAGTATCCACAAGAAATCCAATATCCCTTGTAGTCATCATTGAGACTACATTCAATGGATTCATGTGCTTTCTACCAGTTTCTAGCCTTAGCCCCACACATGAGACCAAATACTACCTCTGTTTGCAATTTAACCTCTTACCCAATAGGAAAATGATCATAACATCTTATTAACTAATGATTTTTTAGTTTAATTCTATTTATGAGTTGAAATTTAATTCTTATAAAATCAAAATAAAAATGATTAGCCAATGTAAAAAATAAAAAAAACATCCCCAATGATTTTTTTATGATATGTTAATGTTAACCTTATGTTATATCATTTCCATCAAAGTAAAATTTTGGTGACTTTTATAATTCCTACTCAACTATGGATGGACTAATATACATGATGGCATAGATTGGTACATGATGCAAGCATAATGACCAAGGCGTGTGTAGGATTATTATAAAATTTATGTGTCACAAGATCCACTCAAGATGGCATTATGTAATGTCTTAGGCTTCACATGACAAAAAGTTATTGCTTTGACTCTATAGATTTGCTTGGATTGAATAAGTCACAATGTGTACAATAGATGAGATGCTTATAGAGATATTCTATCACAAAACTAAGAGTCTTTCTTGGAAATTTTATTTTCGTCATCTCTAGTCATGCGACAATGCCTTGCCTTAGCCACAATGGTTCAACCAACCTATGCTTACTACAACCAAATTATGCCTCATATCTTAAGGCTTGTATATAACTTCACCTTAAGCTACTATATGTTAGATACACAACTAAGTCCAACACAACTAAGTTCACCCAACAATAGGTACACATTCAACCATAGCCTTAAAACATGGAGACAATACTTATACTTAGTCGATATTTCAATACTTAGCCAACACAAAGTAAAGAAAGGAACATAACATTCATCCAAGTAAAACAACCAAAATACACAAGTATAAGTGACACCCAAGGAAAATTCCTTAACTTTATTTATATGAAGAATGTTACAATGCACAATAGAGGAGCGCGACCAACTACCTATGACACATTTATAGACTACAATTACACAAGGTATAACTACCTACAAGCACTGTTAATCCAACACCTCAATCAACTATATGCCTACGTCCTTCAGGCCCTATCTTCTTCTTCTCACTCAGCTAGTGTAATTCACCCTATTGTGCTAACTCTAAACTTAACACAAACAACATAGCTCTTTTACACTAGTATGAATGACCAATGATTTCCTTTCTATATGCCTTAACACCTTTGAGGTGTCATCCTTTCATATGATACTTTCCTCGCACTTGGAATCCCCTTCACTCTAAGGTGGACCCAAGTGCCATTCGTCAATGTTACTTCCTTCAGTGCCTTGCTTGCTAATCGTCCACATTGAACAAGTGTGCTCAACCATGTGAAACCAACTACACACAATGCACTCAACAAGTGCACCCAAGTGTGACCAAGGTAACTCCAATGACCAAGGGACATTTATCCCCTTGGGTCTAAACATTTGGCTTGCTCTCCCAAGGTGTTCCAACTTGTATAAAGGAAACATGGAATGGTTCACCACTATGTCCATTGATTGGGCATGAAATTTTTATCATTGCTTCTATGAAAACCCTCCATGCCATTTAGGTAGTGCACCTACTTCCATACTTAGGCAGAGGCCTTACACCCTCCCCCACTAAAATTGTTTTCATCTTAACAATGTCTAACCAAGACTTGTCTAAGTTCCTCTAGCTTATTCTTCTTGAATTATTAGATCTTTTCTTCATACTTACACTATGACTCTTTTATTTCTCAACTATTCTCCTCTTCATGTTTTTCTTTCTAGATGACAAAGTACTCATGCCTTTTATTCTTACTAAGGTGGGCAATATCGTTTGCAACTATCTTGTTCACTTCCAACTTTGGCATGTTTGTGATCAATGTGGAGGCTTTGGATGGTGCAACTTTGATAGGATCACCTTCATTAATCCTACAAAGATTCAAATCACTGATGTGGAAAATTTGGTGGTAGTGGTATGGTAGCTCCAATACGAAAGTGACATTTCCAGTGTTTTCAAGTACCTTGAATAGTCTTTCAAACCACCGTAGCAAAGCACTAGACATGACACTTGGTGGTTTGAATTGTTCTATGCCCAACTTAAGTAAGACCAAGTTGCCAACTTGAAACTTTGCTTCCCTTCTATCATGATATTCTCAATGCTTCATCCTTTCCATTACATTCGTCTACTAAATGTGAACCATTTCCAATCTGTCTTAACATCCCTTCAAGCACCCCAAGGTTGATGGGTTACACCCATAGTAGCATTGCAAAACTATGTGGGGTATTAATGGTTGTTGTCCATTTTCCAAATTAAATAGACTATAACCTATTCAAAAATATTTTAGATGTTGTAATGAAACTGGGTTGCATCCAACAACTTTGGTCGGTTCAATTGGTCTGCATGAACAAAATGTATTAGGTAATCCTCTAAAAGGTCACTGATACATTATATTTTCCCATTGATATACATATGATAACTTGAACTCTTTAGAAACTTCGTTCCAACAAGCCTAAAAAACTTTGTCCAGAATTTCCCCATGAACCTTGTGTCTCTGTCGGACACAATGATCAATGGGAGACCCTAGTACTTCACAACATTCTTAAATAAAAACTTTGTAGATTCTTATGCTACACAAGGAACCTTCATTGGTATGAATATTTCATACTTGGAAAATTGGTTAACAAATACCATAATCCCATTATACCCTTGTGAAATCGAAAGCTGAGTGATGAAGTCCATAGAGTCACTTTCCCAAGGTCTCTCGGGCACTCGCAAAGGCTGTAGTGGATTAACTTGCATTCTGAGTTTGCCTTGTCTTTTCGATACACAATACAAGTTTGGATTCATTCTTTCACATCTCACCTCATATGTTCCCAATAGTAACCTTGTTCCAACAATGCCATTGTCCTTTGCTATCTTGGGTGACCTACCCAAATTAAATCATGTCACTCACTCAAGAGTTCCTTCTGAAGTTTAGATGACTTAGGCACACAAATGTGTTCACCAAAGTATAAAAATACACTGTACATACAAAAATTCATTATTTTTCTCTCCACCTGTTTCATGATGTTCAAAGCTGTGGGATTGAGGAAGTCTATGAAAACTTGTACTTGACTTCCCATGGGAACTAAAAAATCATCCTCCTCTAAGGATGCAAGTTGTGCCTTACTACTTAAGGAATTTTTTGATGCATTCAACTTGCCTAGTTGGTATTCAATAGTCCTATCAAAATATGACAATAAGTCTTACCATCAAGCTTTCTTAGGTGACAACTTTGGNTCATCCTCCTCTAAGGATGCAAGTTGTGCCTTACTACTTAAGGAATTTTTTGATGCATTCAACTTGCCTAGTTGGTATTCAATAGTCCTATCAAAATATGACAATAAGTCTTACCATCAAGCTTTCTTAGGTGACAACTTTGGTGGGTGGCAAAGTAACTTGTTGCCACATTTTTTGTCTTCACAATGAATGGTGTACTTAACAAGTAGTGCCTCCATGCTTGTAGGCAACGTTCAACTACAATCGTATCTTTCTCATGGATGGGGTACCTCCATTCATTATCCTTTACCTTTCTTCTCTCATTAAACATCAGATGACCTTCCCGTGAGAAAAAATCTCTAATGGAAAAATCTGAAGCATATGTCTACACTTATAATGATTACTCACAGTCTTACAACTTCAACATAGGTGCTAACACATTTTTTTTCTTTACTTCATAGAATGTTTCCTGGCACTTCTTCATGCAATTCCATGGTTTTTTCTTCTCCAACAAATCACTAAGTAGTGCTAAAATCTTAAAATAACCTTCAACAAATTTATGGTAGTAATTATCCAAACCAAGGAAACTACTTACCTCATGAACTATTCTCGGTTCCTCCGAATCCTCAATTTCCCCTTATCTTCATAAGATCCACGTGGATGCATCCTTGTCCAATCCAATGGCTTAACAATGGAATTTCAATCTACCCAAAGACACATTTGGAATTCTTCAAGTACAATTGATTCTACTTCAATTGTTTTCAATTTAACTAAGTCCAATACAACCAAGTTCACCCAACACTAGGAACACATCCAACCATAGCCTTAAAACAACCCAACAATACTTATACTTAGCTAATATTTTAATACTTAGAGAACACAAAGAAAATAAAGTAACATAACATTCATTCAAGTAACACAACCACGATACACAAGTATAGAAAACACCAAAGGAAATTGCCTTAACTTTATTTATATGAAGAATGTTACAATGTACAATAGAGTAGTGTAGCCAACTTCCCTTGGCTCATTTTAGACTTTAATTATGCAAGGGACTATTTCCTACAAGGACTGTCAATCCAACCCCTAAAGCAACCATGGGCCTACCTCCTACATGTCTTTTCTTATTCTTCTTCTCACTTAACTAGTGAAATTCACCCTACTATGCCAACCTTGAACTTATGACAAATTGAAGAGCTATTTTACACTAGAATGAATGATCAAGGATTTCCTTTCTATATGCCTTAGCACCTTTGATTCATCCTCATTTTATATGAGTATTTATTTTCACTTGCAATCTCCTTCACTCTAAGGTGGATCCAAGTGCCATCCATCAACTTTGCTTCCTTTGGTTCTTTGTTTGCCAACCTTCCACATCCAACAAGTGAGCCCAACTATTCCTAATGCAGTTAGCAAGTGCACCCAGGTGCACCCAAGTGATCCTAAGGTAACTCCATTGACTAAGGGATGTTCAACCCCTTGGGTATATGTGTTCGAAGGCATCAAAACATGTATAAAGGAAACAAGGAATGATTCACCACTTCATCTATTGATTGGGCAAGCGATGTCTAGTATTAAAACCTTCTATGACAACCCATTGTGCCAAGCTATGTAGTACATCTACTACCATCCATAGGTGGATATTCAAAAACACATGTATTCCAACAGAGGACAAACACCTTCAGTAACCACTCCCACAACCAGATCAAAGATAAACACACCGATATTTTGACGTGGTAAAACCCCTATGGGGAAACATCCACGACCCTATCCAACACGACCACTTGGAGAAATTTATTACTGCAAAATAAAAATATTACAGAGATATTTTACAAGAGATTTTCTCACAATCGATCATTGGCAAATGACCCTCCATGCTCTTTAAATAGAGATCATGCACCAATCAAGTGTTAAGCCACATATCAATGTAGTCGTTAAGATCAAGGAGAATATGAACCATTAGATCACTCTATGTCGGGAACATATTATGACCATCATATTTCCTAACTACAAATGCATACTAATGAATACTAAAGAAACACACCGAGAAACACACTTTTACCTAACGAAACATTAGACCAAGTAGATATTAACTAATTCCTAAGTGTCTAAATATCCTAACATCCCCCCTTAAGAAAAACTTGGGATATGATTGAAGGATTTACAATAGTAACACAATAGGAGAAGGAAGGAAGCATTAGAGCCTAGCCTATCCCCCCTTAATGACAACTTTCTGAATGCCTAACATAGATCGAAGTTTGAAAAATTCACTTCTTTAAGAGACTTTGTGAAAATGTCTGCAACTTGATATTCTATAGGAAAAAATAGCACTCCAATAACTTGATCATGAATGAGATTTCTAATGAAGTGCATGTGTAGCTCGATGTGTTTTCTATGCTGATGTTGAATTAGGTATTTTGCAAGCTTGATGGCACTTTGATTGTCGCACCAAAGGCTGGTCGAATGTTGCTGATGGAATCCAAACTATGAAAGGATATGTCGAAGTCATAAGGATTCCTAACTTGCATTTATCACTGCTCGATACTCTACTTCTACTGAAGAAAGTGTAATAGCCTGTTGTTTCTTACAGGCTCAAGTGACAGGTCCTGAACCAAGGCTGAAAAAATAACTTGTAGTAGACTTATGATCATCAGGGTCACCAACCCAATCAGAATCAGTGAAGCCAACCAATAAAGGATTTCCCCTTGAACAGTAATGTATCCCGAACTGAACAATACCCCAGACATATCGAAGTATTCTTTTAGTTGCTTTCCGATGGATTTCATGGGGTTTTACATATATCGGGAAACAATAGCAACAAAAAAGGAAAGATCATGATGGGTGTGAGTCAAGTATAAGAGGCTACCAACTAACTGATGATACAAAGTGGAATCAACTTCGGGAGAAGTACAGTTGACAACAAGCTTGACTCCAGTCTGGAAGGGAGAAGGGGTTGGTTTACAATATTCCACGTAGAAGAGACGAAGAAGGTCACAAGCATACTTAGACTGGGAAAGAAAAATTCCTTCCTTGGTTTGCAAAAATTGGAGGCCAAGGAAATAGTGTAAAACTCCTAAGTCTGTCATTTCAAATTTCTTCTCAAGGTTGGTTTTCACATGGTTTAAAATTTTTAAGTCACTACCAGTAAGGATAAGGCCATCGACATAAAGGACAAGGATTATGAGATGGATTCCTACTTTCTTGGTATAGACATTAGGATCATAATATCATCTGGAAAATTCGATGTCAATAAGAAAGCTATCCATCTTGGCATACCAAGGCTGTGGAGCATGCTTAAGACCATAAAAAGATTTCTTAAGGTGAAAAAAAAGGCTAGAGTCATTTTGGACATATCCAAGAGGTTGTTCCATGCATATTTCTTCTTGCAAATCCCCATGCAATAAGGTAGATTTAACATCCATCTAATGGACCTCCCATTTATGTGAGGTAGAAAGGGCAAGAACAAGGCAGAAGAAATTCATTTTGGTGACAGAGGGAAAGGTTTCATTGTAGTCAATTCCTTCAACTTGGGAAAATCCTTTGGCAACTAATCGAGCCTTGTGTCTTTCAACACTTCCATTTGATGCATACTTAGTTCTATAGATCCATTTACATCTGGAAAGTGTTCTTCCTTTCAAAAGAGGTACAATATCCCAAGTGTCAATTTCCATTAAAGAACAATACTCTTCATTCTTTGCTATATCCCAATATGGATGACCTGAATATTCTGCAAATGTCTCTGGATCACGAGTCTTTGAAACTTGAGCCAAAAAAGAAGAGGCTCGCTGGAACTGTGAACGTGTTCGACACTGATCGGAAGGATCACCGAAAAGATGACCAACTACTTCTTATGTTGAACCGACCCATCTATGAAGCAGTGGTGCTGGTGCTGGTTCAGGTTCAATGGACTCATCTAGAGGAAGGTGAGCAGGCGGAGGTGGATTTTCATCCTCACTATCATCATCTGAAGAAGAAACCAGAATAGGAATAAAAGAAGGCACAAATGCCAAGATGGATCACAGGATGAAGAAGGCACAATTGTCGAATTAGGCTCGCAGGCCAAGATATTTTCATCAAATTTAACATCTCTTCTACTAATAATTTCATTACAATGTGGTTGAAGAAGTTTGTAACCTTTGACATCTTTTGAATAAACAAAAAATATACACTTCTCACTTTTAGGCTGTAATGCTTTCCTTTTCTCATCAAGAATGCGAGCCCATGCTATACTGCCAAATACACGAAAGTGACTTACATTTGGTTGAATTTTATTCCATGCTTATTCTGGTGTTATATTTTTAAGAGCCTTTATGGGAGTGCGATTTACTATGTAATTTGTACAGTTGATGGCTTCCGCCCAATACTTTAGACTTAATCTCTTAGATTGGATCATACAATTAGCCAGTTCTTTTAATGTGCGGTTCTTTCTCTCAGCAACATCATTTTGTCATGGTGTATATGGAATAGTGTGTTGCATTTGGATTCCCTGTGTAGTGCAATAACTTGTAAAATTATAATTCACATATTCGCCTCCATTATCTGTTCTTAGCCTTTGAATTTGATGTCCAGATTGCTTTTCCACAAGGGCCTCGTAGGACCGAAACTTGTCAAAAACTTCACTCTTAATTTTTAAGAAGTAAACCCAAGTACGTTTGGAAAAGTCATCAATGAAAGTTAAGAAATACTTGCACCCAGAAAAAAGAAGGAGAAGAAAGTGGACCACACAAGTCACTGTGAACAAGCTGCAAAGGGCCCAAAGCATGCCAAGAGACATGCTTTTCAAAACTGTCCTGATGATGTTTGCCGAGAACACAACTGACACAAACACCATCTCTGCATGAAACAAGAGGAAGACCAATCACCATTTTTTGATTACATAGTTGCTACGATGAGTGATAGTTTATATGACCAAACTGCTCATGCCAAAGCTTTCTCAAGTCATTGAAATGAGCAACAAAAACTGATGGAAAAGATGATGACCCAAAGTTGTCAAACTTGTACAACCTGGTAATATCATTAACAATTCCATTTGCAAGAACATACTGAGGATCTTTTAGATCCTTGACTACAACTTGGTGAGGTGAAAACTCTACGATTTTACCTTCCCCTGAGTGAGTGATTTGATATACTAATAGAAGGTTACAGGAAAGAATTGGAACACATAATACATCATTGAAATGACCATTATCTACTTGAATTGTTACAAATCCTACAACACTAAGAGATCTATCATCACCAACAAATATTTTCTTGGTGTTACATTCATTTAGAGTAGAAAATATGGCTTTCCCCTTAGCCATATGATAAGATGCTCCAGAATCAATAAGCCACTCATCATAATAATAAATAGAAGTTGCATTAAAGGAGAAACCAGAAGCAGAAAGAGCATGTCCATGAGAAGAAGAAGAAGAAGTAGAATCAATACTAATGTTGTGCTTCTTCATCACTGCTTCTAAAGCTGCCATCTTTTTGAAACATTTGGACTAATCATGACCATATTTCCCACAAAAGTTGCAATGTCTGCTAATCTTCTTATTTTTAGATTTTTCTCCTTTGTCACCATTAGGAGTTGAAGCTTTCTGAGTGGGTTTGGGACCCATGTTTTTCTTGTTGTTGTGGCGAGGATGTTGCTTCTTGGGATTCTTTGGTTTATCTTTCTGTTGGGCGACTAAGGCTTTGTTGGAGGTACCTACAGTGCTGATCACTCCAAGTTGTACAAGCTTATCTTGCTCTCTAATCAAAGAATCAACAAAGGAATCAAGAGTGGGTTTTTGATAAGCTTTCCCTAGATATTCTCTCATGGCATAAAAGGTAGATACAAACACAAAATATGTGCTACCTAGCTTAAAAATAATAATATAGATGCAACACTCTTCCTCCAGCTTTATGTTACACTCTTCACATAAAATTCTAAGTGTTTTAAACTTAGATAGATAGTATTCAATGAAAGAAAAATCATTTGGACTTAAAGTCAATATCTAATTTTTTAACTGCTTTGCTCGAATAATATTGTGTTTACCAAACACAGATTCAAGCTTTTCCCAAGCTTCATCGAGGTCATCAATTTCTTGAAGGTGTAACCTTAAATCAAGACAGATGGACATTTCGATCATTATATGTGCTTCTTCATTCCTATTATCCCATTTGAATTTCTTTTCATCATCAGTGGTTTCGTTTTCCTTTCCCAAGGTAATCCGGTAGAGACCTTTACTTCTTAATAAATCCTCCATATGAGATTTCCATTGGAAGTAGTTGGTGCTAGTAAAAAAAATATCATTGAAAGAAGCCATGTTAAATATGCATATAATATGGATTTAAAAACTGAAACGAATGATTTGGATAGAAAGATCTCGAAAAATTAGGTAGATTTTAAAAAAATGGCACTGAAAACAGACTTCGAATGTGAAAGTTATGCCCTCACTTTTACAAATAAGTTGCTTTATGAAGTGACCCACTTTTATAAAAAGAAGCGAAGATCACTTTTACAATGAAGTTACTTTATAAAATAAATTTGCATGCAAAATAAATAACTTTAAAATTAAATATTAAAGCTACTGATAGTGATTCACTTTTATACTTGAAGTGAAATACACTTTACAATGGATACATGAACTTTTTCGAAAAAGTAACAAAAAATAGACTTGAACTCAATACCTCTTACTTAGTGAGGAAAATTTTAACCAAGTGAGCTAGAAAAACATATTATATTGTTTAGAAGGAGGATTAATGTTGTTGTTGTTGTTTAAGACAACCTTGGAGAACGTGCTCGAATTTGTTTTCGCTTCTCGATGACAACAAGGGTTAGATCTCGATTAACTTACCCCAAAAATGCACCTTTTCCGATATGTTTATGATTTTCCAAGATCACAAAGGGCGTGGGTAAAATAGTGATCTGAAAATAGAAGGCTAACTTGTAATGCTATGCAAGCACCCTCTACTTCATTAAAATAAACTTTACAGGACCTTGCTTCATGTGTTAAAATATGCAAGATGATTTATGTGTTAAGTTCATGCTTCTTCTTTTCAATGTTCATGTGTGGGGAAATGTTCTTTTAAAAGGTTAAATATGTGCTTTAAACAAATACACAGCAACATCACTTGCAGCAAGTAACCCATCAAACTCACAACAATAAAAAGATGATAAAGGAGTTCACCCCTCTCTGGGCTACATCTCCTTGAGCCTCCTTCAATGGACTAGGCTCTTTGGGATTAGTTTGTCAAATGTTCTTTTACAAGCTGATTCTCAACTCCAATGGAAATACTAACTATACCATTGGGTTCAGAATGCATAAAAACCCCAAAAATGACTATTAAAACTCTGAAAACGGATCATGGCTCATTTGGGCATGACCTCTTCTACATGTGGCCTTAAGCTTCCCTGGGCTTCTCTTTGGAAAAAACACCTGTATAAGTCTTCAAATGGATCTGAAACCTATCCCAAAATGTTCATAGCATAATAAATAGCCAAAAATGATTATTCATTCACAGAAAAAAAGCATAGACTCATCTGAGCAAGACCTCAAACAATGAGGGCTTCAAGCTCCCTAGAGCTTCCTGAAACTTCAATGGTTAAAAAGATACAAAAGAAGTCTTCAAATGGCTGTGAAAAAAGTTCCAATGGATTTAGAACGTCCAAAAACCCCTAGCTGGGCTTTTACGACACCTCATTTGGCCAAAAAATGAAGAAGATAGGCCTCCTGCCATTTTCTTCCTTCAAGCTTGTTGTCTCTGGTTCGCCAAAACACACCTGTGTGTCAGTAACTTGGCTTCTGGGCGTTTCCCATGCCTAAACCCAGCACCCACGCACATCTCCACAAAATGCGCCAATTTGTCGAACAGTTAGGGAACTAAGCCCCCAAATCCCGGAGGTGTTGGGCGCATGGGGGCCATGTGGCCACGTCCTAGCGCAAAGTTAGGCACCCGTTCCAAGGTTAAACCAGGACTTGACATATGGCGTCACATAAAGCTTAACCGTTTGGAAAAACCCGTGTGCAAACCTTCGTATAGAAAAGGGTCACCTGGGCGTGTATAAAACCGGGAGCTTAATCCATTTGATACACAAATCAAAACCCAAAAAACTCGCACCAACTATGTAAAGGTCATGTGGTTTTAAAACACATGCAACCGGGGTTGTTTGCAATACGCGCTCCGTATAATGTGGTGGTCATATGGCATATACGGTGTGCGACCGGGGGCTGGGCTCCATTCGTAATACAAACTCCCCACGCGCACAATAGGCCAACGGTCATATATGTAAAGCGATACAACCACGGGCCGGGGCTAAGCCCCGACCCGACCCTCGTGCCAAATTTAAAACAATTCAAATTCAAATGGATATTAATCCACTTACATAACAAGCAACAAACGGTGGTGTATTGGTCGGGCGGACTTTGTTAAGGCTTTACACCGGTGGGGAGGTCCGAGGTTCGACCCCCGCGGACCCCATAAAATTTTAAATAACAAACCAATAGCCAATAAAGGGGTGCCACGTGGCAGCCCATGACTGGGCCACGTGGCACCTCATAATTTGCCAAAACCATGCCACGTGTCACAATGTGATTCGTCAAAACTATGCCAATTCAGAAATGACACATCAACATATGCCAACTCATCTCTGCCACATCACCTCTGCCATGTCAACGTACGATCATGCCACGTCAGCATCCGTACAGACTGCACAGTCAGCTTCCTTTTTTTTTTCCCCCCTATTTGACGATTCGAACAGATCGTGATATCTCTCGCTCCCGACGTCCGTTTGAGACTAAACGAGTTGCATTGGGTTCGTGATGATG
>SNQJ01S0008165.1:112593-131850 GCA_010110895.2 Picea sitchensis
ATACACTTCTCACTTTTAGGCTGTAATGCTTTCCTTTTCTCATCAGGAATGTGAGCCCATGCTATACTGCCAAATACACGGAAGTGACTTACATTTGGTTGAATTTTATTCCATGCTTATTCTGGTGTTATATTTTTAAGAGCCTTTATGGGACTGCGATTTACTATGTAATTTGTAAAGTTGATGGCTTCCTCCCAATACCTTAGACTTAATCTCTTAGATTGGATCATACAATTAGCTAGTTCTTTTAATGTGCGGTTCTTTCTCTCAGCAACATCATTTTGTTATGGTGTATATGGAATAGTGTGTTGCATTTGGATTCCCTGTGTAGTGCAATAACTTGTAAAATTATTGTTCACATATTCGCCTCCATTATCTGTTCTTAGCCTTTGAATTTGATGTCCAGATTGCTTTTCCACAAGGGCCTCGTAGGACCGAAACTTGTTAAAAACTTCACTCTTAATTTTTAAGAAGTAAACCCAAGTACGTCTGGAAAAGTCATCAATGGAAGTTAAGAAATACTTGCACCCAGAAAAAGGAAGGAGAATAAAGTGGACCACACAAGTCACTGTGAACAAGCTACAAAGGGCCCAAAGCGTGCCAAGAGACATGTTTTTTAAAACTGTCCCGATGATGTTTGCCGAGAACACAACCGACACAAAAACCATCTCTGCATGAAACAAGAGGAAGACCAATCACCATTTTTTGATTACATAGTTGTTGCAATGAGTGATAGTTTATATGACCAAACTGCTCATGCCAAAGCTTTCTCAAGTCATTGCTATGAACAACAAAAACTGATGGAAAAGATGATGACCCAAAGTTGTCAAACTTGTACAACCTGGTAATATCATTAACAATTCCATTTGCAAGAACATACTGAGGATCTTTTAGATCCTTGAGTACAACTTGGTGAGGTGAAAACTCTACGGTTTTACCTTCCCCTGAATGAGTGATTTGATATACTAATAGAAGGTTACAGGAAAGAATTGGAACACATAATACATCATTGAAATGACCATTATCTACTTGAATTGTTACAGATCCTACAACACTAAGAGATCTATCATCACCAACAAATATATTCTTGGTTTTACATTCATTTAGAGTAGAAAATATGGCTTTCCCCTTAGCCATATGATAAGATGCTCCAGAATCAATAAGCCACTCATCATAATAATAAATAGAAGTTGCATTGAAGGAGAAACTAGAAGCAGAAAGAGCATGTCCATGAGAAGAAGAAGAAGAAGTAGAATCAATACTGATGTTGTGATTCTTCATCACTGCTTCTAAAGCTCCCATCTTTTTGAAACATTTGGACTGATCATGACCATATTTCCCACAAAAGTTACAATGTCTGCCAATCTTCTTATTTTTAGATTTTTCTCCTTTGTCACCATTAGGAGTTGAAGCTTTCTGAGTGGGTTTGGGACCCTTGTTTTTCTTGTTGTTTTGGCGAGGATGTTGATTCTTGGGATTCTTTGGTTTATGTTTCTGCTGGGCGACTAAGGCTTTGTTGGAGGTACCTGCAGTGCTGATCACTCCAAGTTGTACAAGATTATCTTGCTCTTTAATCAAAGAATCAACAAAGGAATCAAGAGTGGGTTTTTGATAATCTTTCCCTAGATATTCTCTCATGGCATAAAAGGTAGATACAAACACAAAATATGTGCTACCTAGCTTAAAAATAATAATATAGATGCAACACTCTTCCTCCAGCTTTATGTTACACTCTTCACATAAAATTCTAAGTGTTTTAAACTTAGATAGATAGTATTCAATGAAAGAAAAATCATTTGGACTTAAAGTCAATATCTAATTTTTTAACTGATTTTCTCGAATAATATTGTGTTTACCAAACACATATTCAAGCTTTTCCCAAGCTTCATCGGGGTCATCAATTTCTTGAAGGTGTAACCTTAAATCAAGAGAGATGGACATTTCGATCATTCTATGTGCTTCTTCATTCCTATTATCCCATTTGAATTTCTTTTCATCATCAGTGGTTTCGTTTTCCTTTCCCAAGGTAATCTGGTAGAGACCTTTACTTAATAAATCCTCCATATGAGATTTCCATTGGAAGTAGTTGGTGCTAGTAAACAAAATATCATTGAAAGAAGCCATGTCAAATATGCATATAGTATGGATTTAAAAACTGAAACAAATGATTTGGATAGAAAGATCTCGAAAAATTAGGCAGATTTAAAAAAATGGCACTGAAAACAGAATTCAAATGTGAAAGTTATGCCCTCACTTTTACAAATAAGTTGCTTTATGAAGTGACCCACTTTTATAAAAAGAAGCGAAGATCACTTTTACAATGAAGTTACTTTATAAAAGAAATTTGCATGCAAAATAAATAACTTTAAAATAAAATATTAAAGCTACTTATAGTGATTCACTTTTATACTTGAAGTGAAATACACTTTACAATGGATACATGAATTTTTTCAAAAAAGTAACAAAAAATAGACTTGAACTCAATACCTCTTACTTAGTAAGGAAAATTTTAACCAAGTGAGCTAGAAAAAAATATTATATTGTTTAGAAGGAGGATTAATGTTGTTGTTGAAGACAACCTTGGAGAGCATGCTCGAATTTGTTTTCACTTCTCGATGACAACAAGGGTTAGATCTCGATTAACTTACCCCAAAAATGCACCTTTTCCGATATGTTTCTGATTTTCCGAGATCAAAAAGGGCACGGGTAAAAGAGAATACACAGATCCAAAATAGTAGAAACTCGAAAACAAAAACTATAAAAATGAAATAAAACCAAAATAAACTCTGTAAATTTTTTTAAAAAGACGTATTTGAGATTTATACCTCCAGACCTGACTGAAATGACCGTATCTTGGGCAAACATAATTTTTTTTGAGTGAAATGAAAAGTGTTCTTGAATGAAACGAGTGCTCCAGATGCAATGGAACAGTCCTCTCAACCCAAAAATGTATATAAATGGCAGAAACCATAGATGAGGCAACTCGACTTCACGATCTCGATCTACAATAGGAGCAGGTATTCAAACAGGCTCTGATACCATGTTTGACAACACATCTATTCCAACAGAGGAAAAACACCTTTAGTAACCACTCACACAACCATATCAAATATCAACACACCGATATTTTGATGTGGTAAAAACCCTACAGGGAAACATCCACAACCCTAGCCAACACGACCACTTGGAGCAATTTATCAATCCAAAAGAAAAAGATTACATAGATATTTTACAAGAGATTTTATCACAATCGATCATCGAAAAAGGGCTCTCCATGCTCTTTAAATATATATCATGTACCAATCGATTGTTAATCCACAAATCAATGTAGCCGTTAAGATTGAGGAGAATATGAACCGTCAGATCACTCTATGTTAGGACCATATTGTGACCATCAGATTTCCTAACTACAAATGCATACTAAAGAAACACACTAATAAACAAACTTTTAACTAATGAAACATTAGACCAAGTAGATCTTAACTAACTCCTAAGTGTCTAAATATCCTTATAGTGGAGGTCTTACAGATTCAGAAACCCTTGTCAACATGTTCTACAAGTTGTTATAAATTATCATCAACCCTAATGGTGCTAGGGAAAACACTGTAATTGAATGATTAAAGCATTCTTCCAATGGAGTGTTGTTAAGCCCTAATATTGGCTCATTACCCCTTAATTGGGGCATATTATATTAGTAATGTTATTTTATTTATGTTGGCTTTAGGCCATTAGTGTCTCATTACCCCTTAATTGGGTCATAATATATTAGTAATGTTATTTTATTTATGTCGGCTTTAGGCCATTAGTTGTAATTATACCCCCTAGTCTCCTATATATACCAAGGAGACATTTTCATTTTGAATCATCTTGGACTTGAACATTTAAGTGGGCTAAAAGGAGGTTTCCCCCTCGATGAGGATTATTATATGAAATTGTCTCTTTTTCAAGGCGTTGAGTACTTTTTTTGAGGATTTTCTATGCTATATTGATATTTGGTTCTTAACATATGGTTTCAGAGCTCAAGGTCTTGGGGTTTCGCTGCTACATCTGAGACACCTTGGAATTTTCGCTATAACTTTTTTTCTACAAAGTTTCAGAAGGAATGACTTGGAGGATATTTATCAGATGGATCAAGGTACGTTGGGTTCAAAATTCATCTCTTGAGGACTTATACTTTCAGAGATACAGTCTCTACAAGATAGGGTTCTGGAATCATCCTGAACTGAGTCATTGCGGAATTTTCGCTATAAATTTTTTTTTGTAATGTTTTAGACCCTGAACTCCAGAGGATACTTACAAAAATTAGTAAGGTATCTGTGGTAAAAATTTCAACTTCCGGGTCATCTTAAATTTGTAGATACACCCTGTGTAAGATAGGGTATCTGACTAGTCCTATTGACTAGTCTCAAGAAGGTGTTCCAGATAAAACAATCATAACTTCTTCCTCGAGTATCCAAATTGTGTGGGACTAGTTTTATTGGATCGTGGACAGTCTCTAGTATTTCTGGTGCGAGTTTCAGAATTTATATCTATTATTTTTTGCGGGGCACACTATACAAGTGAGATCTCCTGGAAAGGCCAAAAATCGACAAGTTGTGGGGAAGTTATTGTAAATTCCACTTGTCACATCCAATTTTGATAAGATATGTGGCATTGCAGAGAATAAATATCAGAGAAATACATAAAATAAAGTTTCATACCTAGAAGGGCCGAAACTTGGGAGATACAACAGAAGAAATATTGTCTAGCAGAACCACCTCAAAATCAAGGTTCAAAAGTAATACTTGGCCAACATGCCACCCAAAAAGGGACCTTCTACACCAAATAAGCCTCCAGAAAATCCTACTTGGACTCTTGATGAAGGTGAAGAAATGCTAGAATCCCACTCTAACTCCTTGATGAAGGTGAAGAAATGCGAGGGACATAAATAGATTTACAAAATAGAAGATAGTAACAAAAGATGAACTACAAGAGATGATGGAGGTTTGCAAGGGAGATCATGGAAGTATTGAAAAATTCTATAATGTGAAGACACCAAAGCAGAAATGCATCCCATGAAATTCATGATGAGGACACAAGGAAGGTAAATCAAGAATGGAGAAACTCCAATCCTTTGGTTTGAAGACTAACCACGCCCTAATATCGATATGAGGAAGTTTGATGGTATGGACCCAATCACATGGATAATGCATGGACGAATTATTTGATCTCCATAATGTGCCATGTACACAAAAGGTACCGTAATTGCTTCTTTATATATTTAGAACCTAATCAATTTGTATGGTATCATGGCTTTGTTCTCGCAAATCAATCGTCAATTTGACAATTTTCATGGAAGAAATGATAGCACACTAAGAGGATACAAGGAGCAATACCTTCTTTAACCAATTGATAAATCTCAAGGTTCAAAAGTGAAAGCACATTGAGAACTCTAAAGATTGGAATATAAAGGTAACCATATTCCACATGAGCATTTGATTGATGTATTCATAGGAACTTTAAAGGGATAACATTCAACATGAGGTTCACCTTTGGGAACCCAAATCATTGGAGAATGCATTTATGTGGCAATAAATGTTGAAAGTAAAAATGCTGGCTATGGCTACCAGAAGGACCAATCCTAACATCTATAGAGAGAACAATGCTCCTTCTTCTCTAAAAACACCTCAACCTACAAGGTTGACACCTCAAAATTGAGGAAAGAAAAGCAAAAGGTTTTATGGGTTTTAATTATGACAACAAGTACAAAGAAGGGACATAAGTGTGGTGAGAAGAAATTATTCTACATCGACAGGAAGAGGAAGAAGAACACAACAGAACCGCTCCCAAGATGGAAAATGTGAAGCAATTTCGTTCAAGAGTTGACTCCAATGAGCATCGTGTAATGCATTGGTCGGAATTAGCACTCCTCAAAACCCTCAAGATCGAAGGGATACATCAAAAAGAAAAAAGGTATAGTCCTAATTGATTATGGCAAGCATTTCATAACCTCATTCACTATAAATTAGCCAAAAGATCTCAATTGCTTGTATATCCAACAACAAAGCTTCAAGTAATGATTGTAGATGAGGAACTAATAATTGCTCAGAAATGCAATAAGATCAATCTTACTATGGGGAATATGTAATGAATAGTCCAATGATTTCTATACCCATGGTGGTGTAGATGTTGTACTAAGAATCCAATGGTTGCAATCATTAGGAACAATGGATTCTCAAGAACTTTTCATGAAATTCTACTGGAAGGGAAAGAAATTGAGTTAAGAGGGTATGCACAGAAACCCGTGGCAGTGATAAGCTCTAACTAAGATGACAAAATTATTGGAAAAAGGCATCATATGCTATTGCACAACTATGCCTCAGAGATGTTCAAACATCTAAGCCACCCATTCCCTCAAGATCTCCAAAGGATCATTGATAAGACCCAAAGCATTTGAAGATTCTAAAGGTCTTCACCCACTTGAAATCATGATCAATAAATTCACCTAATCCCTGGGAGTGTTCCTCCTCTGCCACACAGACACCCTTACTAAGAGGAAATTGAGCGCATGGTTGGAAGAAATGTTAGAGGTCGCACATAGACCTAGCCAAAGTTCTTACTGCACTCCACCTGTAATGGTAATCAAGAAAGATAGCTCATGGCCCATGTAGTCCATTATAGAGAGCTCAACAAGATCACTATTAAAGATAAGTTTCCCATTCTCACACATGAATTGTTAGATGAACTACATGGAGCAATCACTACAAAATTGATCTCCTCCGCCTGTGGTATCATCGATCGTAATGAAGGAAGAAGATATCCTTAAAACAACATTCAACTCATGAAGGCTATTATGAATTTTTGTCATGCCTTTTATCTTGCTAAATGTAACTCTTCCACATTCTAAGGGTTGATCAATTCCATTTTTCAAGCCCTTCCTTCAAAAATTTGTGTTAGTATTTTTGATGATATACTAATTCATACAAAGTCTTGGGAGGATCATGTGCTTACAGTTGGACAAGGTACATGTCCTACTAAAGGAGCAACAACTATATGCCAAACCATCCAAATGTTTCTTTGGAGTAGGGAGGTAGAGTATTTTAATCATTTCCATCTCATGAAGGTGTCAAGTAGACCCTAACAAGATTAAGGACATGATGAACTGGCCAATTCCCAAAACATTAAAAAACTGAGATTTTTGGCTCTGACAAAGTTACTACCAAGTAAGTTTGTTCTCAACCTGAAGAATAACAACACCCTTTAACAACACTAACTAAGAAAGATGCATTTTCATGGACTCCTGTGAGGAAACTAAAGCTTCTTTGGAACAACTTAAGAGGTGATGTGTAAATCTCCTATTTTGACCATTCCAGACTTCACAAAACCCTTATTGTGGAATGTGATGCCCTCAGGAAACTAATTGCGTCAACCCTAATGCAAGAAGGAAGGCCCCCATCTTTGAAAGTTGACCACCCAAAGGAGTGGACTTTACACAAACCCATTTATGAGAAAGAAATAGGGATGATTTTAGGCTAAATTTCACCATGGCTAATTTTCCATGGTTTTCCAAAATGAGACTTGTTATTTTAAAAAATGATTCGCCTAAATTCTCTAGGATACACTATTTTACCTTAAAAATAGCCAAAATTCTATACAAAACTATATAAAATATTTAAAAATTTGAATATTTTTACAAAAATATCGCCAAAACATTTATAGTTGACATATGAAGTGATTGCAGATTCGTTTCTTGATTTTAAAATAAATTTCCATCCTTAAATCATCCCCGGAAATAAATGATGGCAATATTACATGCATTGAAGAAATGACATCCCTACCTAATAGGGTAGACACTTCAAGGTCAAAACATCATGATAGTCTTAAATACTCTTGGAACAAAGATTATTATCTCGTAAGAACAATAACAAAATGTAGTAACCAAGATATTGGGTTATGATGGAAATTGTCTATGTGTTGGAAGCAAATGTTGTGTATGTATGTACTCAAGAAAGGATGAATATGTTGAGGTCTTTCTTCCATATCTCGATCATCCACCTCGATTGATAATAGAAGCAAGGGGATGAATGGAAGAATGATGAAAAGTGTGGACTCCCATTCAAAAGTCATAGTAGGATTCCAGTGCATCGCATACATTTACATGGAAAAAAATGATTCACTATGGTACAAAGATCATTTATATTTATGTAATAATTCCCAACCCAAACTGTGTTGTACCATTGGAATTGCACACCCTGAGGGCACTCTGGATTTTGAAAACCTACCATAGAGTCAAGAAGGATTTTTGGATGGCCTTAAAACTAATGTTCAAAGGTTTGTGGCAGTAAGTTTGCCTTGCCAACAAAATATGTGGAAACAATTAAGACCCCTCGGTCTTTACACAACCATTATCCATCCTAAAGTCAACACCTGGAGGAGGGTTTCCATGGATTTCATCATGTGGTTACCAAAGTCTCCAAGGAAAGAGGTCATCATGGTGATTGCTGATAGACTGATCAAGTACACACACTTTGTGCACTCTCATCCTTTCTGTTAGTACACACCGTGATTCATGGATACGCCTGGGTTACATGGCAACCCAAAGATTATTGTAAGTGACAGATCCCATCTTCAATCGGACATTTTTGGACAAAAATTATTTTCTTGCTTGGGTACACAATTGGCTCATAGCTTCATCCCTATCATCCCTCAACTGATGGACAAACTAGGATAGTGAACAAATGGTCCTGGAAGGATAACTTCATTGTTTTGTCTCCTCATAAAAACACAATGGTTCAAATGGTTAAATTTCAAGTAATGGTGGTATAACACTTCTTTCATAATCTAAACAAAAAATGACACCATTTATGGTGACTTTATGGATACCACCCTCCTCCATCAATTTCATCTAAAAGAAAAATCTAAGGTTCAAGTATGGAAGATCACATCAAGAATCAACAACAATAAGTCTCCACCAAAGGACAACCGGACCATGGCACAAAATCACATGAAACAACAGCAGACAACATCAGAGGGAAATAAGTTTTCTAGTTAGGGGATTGGGTATTTTAAGACTCCAAACATACAAACAGATGTCCCACAAACAAGATAAGAAGGATAATAATTTATCACTAAAGTACTATGGCCCCTATAAGGTGTTACAAAATATTGGTATACTATGGCATACAAATTGAGCTCTGTGATCACAAGGAGTACACCTAGTTTTCCATGTTTCACGCTTAAAGAAGGTTATAGGGAGAAAAGATCCCGCTCAAACTATATCAAGTTTAACTTGACGAGGAAGGAAAATCATATTAGATCCTGAAGCCATCAATCGACAATAAGAATTCACTAATTAAGGAATAGATCCATTTCAGAAAGTATCTCATTAAAATGGAGGAAACTAACGTATCAAGATTCCAATTTGGGAAGATGAGTCTTTATATGTAGCATCTGTGGTTACTCAAGCGCTAAGTGCATAACACTTGTCTCATAGGGGCATGTTAAGCCCCTAATATTGGCTCCACACCCCTTATCTGGGGCATATTACATTAGTAATGTTATTTTATTTATGTCTATTTTAGGCCATTAGTGGCCTTATTACCCCTAATTGGGGCATACAATATTAGTAATGTTATTTTATTTATGTCTACTTTAGGCCATAAGTTGTACTATACCTCCCAGTTCCTATATATACCAAGGAGACATTTTCATTTTGAATCATCTTGGACTTGAAATTTAAGTGGGTAAAGGAGGTTGCCCCCGAAGAGGCTTATTATATATGAAATTGTCTCTTTCAAGGCGCTGAGTACTCTTTTATGATTTCTATGCTATAATAGATATTTGGTTCTTAACAAGTGCTACTTCCAAAAGTAATGTTTGACAACAATGTCCTTCATGGCCCAAGGATGGAGGACTTGAATTCAATCATGGCACAAAGTAAGTGAAGATAATTTCTAAAATGGCTCATGAATTGGTGGTTTTGGAAGACATTTTTCACGCGTGGTTATTATTTCGTTTCTAATTTGAGTGTCCCATACCACTCAATAAGTCTAGTCACCATGTGGCATCGATGTTACCTTACTAGTTGGGCATGGCTATCAACCATTTGTATCACCTATACTACACCTAGTTGACATGTCCTAGATGAACCCAAGCCATGCACCTTAAGCTTGTGGAATGTCATAGTTATTGTTTCACTATATGTGATGATGTGTCATCACCACCCAAGCATATGAAACCTTTTGTTGCCTCCCTTTAGCCAATCATAATTTGAATATCATGTCCCTTATTCACCAAGTGTTCATATACCTTCAATACACTCATCAACATTGTTGCTCTCATGCATAACACACACAATCCTTCACATTGCCAAGTCTTGATATCCTCCATTGAAACCTACTATGCAGTACCTCGTCAATCTCTTCCCTTGTTAAGAAATAAATCCTTGGTCCTCCTAGATTACGTGTTAGTACACTATCCTAATGGTCGCATGGTTACTATTGTTGCAAGAGTTGACTCTAGGCTGTAATAGAGCCAAGCCTTAGCACATTTTGAAGAAAATATAAATAGTTGAATGATCAGTTTTTTGGAGGCTTCTAGAACTAGGTCTGAATGAGTCTTTCAATCATTACAAATTAGAAATAAAGAGGCATGACCTTGTTTGCTAAATCCATTTAAAATCATGAGGACGGATAGAAGATGTAGGTTAAAAAAAATGAAGCAAAAATTCAGGTATCCAATTCTGATAAAGTTGGTCTTCCTTTCAGTAGAAGAATGATGATGAATTAATTTAAGTTGCCTTCAGTAATCAAGCATTAATATCAGACTGCAGGTCTTGTTTTGGTCATAACCAAACAAAGGAAAAACTTCTCTCAAATAGATGCTTTAAAGTTAACTACAACAGAAGTTTCATTGAATTGTAGTTATTACAACCTAGATGAATAAATGAATGGAAGAAAAAGAATCAATGAGAATATCATAAACAAAACACAGGAAACACATGATTTAACCCAACAAGGCTTAAAATCTCTTTGTTTTGTAGAATGTATTGTTGGAATAAACTTGCATTACAAACCCATCCCAAAAGGATCTCGGGCTGCCCCCCACCTCTTTCCTATTACAATTCATAGAATATAGATAAAATAATAAAACTAATAAACTATTACTGACTTCTAGGAGTCAAAGTCAATCCCTATGCTAAAAATAAAATAAAGATGCAATAATTATGGAACAATTTTCCAAATATCTGGAATGTTGAAGCTTGATTCTCTCGATTTGAAATGCTCGAAGCCATCATCTGCCACTTGAATACTTAGTTGTATTTGACTACCTATAGATGCTAGATGACTTGCTGATTATCATGCTTGAAATCTGGATAGTTGGGATGCTTGTTCCTAAAAAATAGATCCAAGACACCTCTTCACATAAAAATATTCTCGAACTTATCCCGTTGAGAACTGAATGTAGGATTTTACCATGATATCAAAACATATCCCATTATTCACTATCCTTGCTGGAGCTAGATTCCACCTTGAACTTATCACCGCCACCTATTCTTATCCTTTGACTGTTGATTATGATGCCAAAAGTTTAGGATCTCTGCTGCGACATCTTTTCTTTCTTAGCATTGAGTGCCTTGAGTATGATTGTTGTTTCTTCATTTTTCTTAACAGTTATTTCAAGACTCTTCCAAAAAACTCTATAGGAGTTAATTGGTACCTTTATACCCCTACCCACATCAAGAACAATCACACAATCTATGGGTGCTCTGTCACTAGTTGAGTGAGGTTCCCACACCAGGATCCTTAATATTGTTTCTGGATAAGTACATTTTGAGCACACAACGCTCTTTGAACTGTTCCAGTTTCCATGACATCAACTTATCATGATTTCTCTGTTGATGTCTTTTATGAATATACATCCCTAAAGTCCAAAATTGCTGGCATTGAAATGATGAATGCCTTCTTCAACATAGTTGATCCTAATGATGGGAAATAATGGACCAAAAGGCTCTTCCCAATAAACTCTCATGTCATGCCTCACATGGTCTACCAATTTTATTTCCAGTATAAACATCATTAACACAATAAAAAATTCCTTGTGATAGAGAAATGGATAGATTCAAACTATTTTCTCTTCCAAAGCCATATGATGTAGAAACACTCACTGCCAATGAATCATAGTTTATCCAATACTTCATCATGAACTGACTGATGTTTAAAAGCAGTATCAATATGAAAACCAAGAGAAATATTAGAATCAACATGCTTCTCAAATGGAGAAATTTGTTCCATAATCTTCGGTCGATGATCATCCACGATTCTATTTATTTAGAGATCCTATAGGCATCGGAGAAGATCATGCTCCAAGATCTCTAATTAGATCCCATTTATTCATCACGGTGTTCAGGTCCCAATGTAATCTGCATCATTCAAATATCTAGAGACCAATTTCAAAAGTTTTCTATTTTTATTTCCTCTATTTACTGGTAACCTTACACCACAATAATCTATTGCATTTCCATCATTGGTTAAACTAGAAACCTCAGGTCCTCTATTAATATTATTTCTTATTAGTCTCAGATCTATTGGCTGACCCACTTCATCATTGACAACAAGATTCATATCAATTTCACCCAGAGAGAAATATTTTTCACCTCATCACCTATGTGCCTCTTATCCTCTAATTCAGGTGCTCGATCAATCTTTAGAGTCCTGTGTGTTTGGTCCTCAAAAGAGTCCATAGAAACTTCATAAAAACTCTCTCTGCATCAAATAACATACTCTCCCCTTCACAAATAACAAGAAAAACAAAAGACTATCATCACTGGGCATTTTCAAATTTGGCAAATCATGCAATGATGTACCTAACTAAAGATGCCAAGAAATAGTGAAAGCAATTTCAACTGTAAAGGTTGTGAAAACAGAGGCATAATAGAACGCGCAACCTCAAGACGGTTTATCAAATCCCGTGGATTCTCAAATGTCTACATTTCCCACGAAGTAGAAGGAGCCTTCTTGGAACACTTGCAATTAAAATAAACCAAAAGGAACCTTGTCACACATAACAATGATTATGGAACTAAGATTTGAGAGCATGAGGAACCCTAACTTTGGGCCTTCGGGATTCAGGTAAAATGAGAAGTGGCAATTTGAAATCACTCGGTGGTCAAATCTCCCGAAGTGGAACCTAGCGCTCAGAACGGTGAGCAAAACGAAAATTAGTGAAAGGTTAAAAATCAGGGATGTTTTAAGACCCAAAGTATTTGACTTGCGTTGATCTGGAAATTATGTGAACGGTCGGATGTTGATTTATTAGAACCCAGACATCTGACATTGATATTCAATTTGTGCTTCTTGTCATCTAGATTCAATTTCCCAGTAGTGCTATACCCAAAAGATTATTCACCTTCAAAAATTTCGGATCAAAACTGTCATCACAGTTTCCAATTGTAGTGACAGTGGAGTAACATCCAGAAGAAAGTGGTCCTGGACCTCTCCATCACTTTCTCCACTAAAAATTGCAGCTTGAAATTTAGCGCCACAAGTGAAAAAAACTTCACCAGGGTTGATGCTCTTACATAGCCTCTTTCCATTAAAGAAATCATGTAACAATTGTTGCACCTCCTCTTGCCTTGTGGCCTTAGCTTTTGGTTACCAATGCTAGCTTGTGGAATTGTTTGGCGTTGTCGATGCTTGGATACTGGCTTTGTTCGATGCTTGACACCTTCTACTTTTTTTTTTTTTTGCATTTGGGATATATCCCACATTTGTCAGATGAAATAATTCACATGNTGTGTTTTTATATGCCAGCGTTCACTCAATTGTTCGACGCGTAGTGCACCCCTTTTGGGCCCCCTCATGAGCTTGTCCTCCATGTGACTTGATGCCTGACGCTTAGGCACTCAGTCTCGACTGAATTGTGTTGTGTTGTAGGTGCTTGGCTTGGTGCTTTAATTGGATATTGGGCCCGTGAGGTAATTGGCCCAATATTTTTTGCATAAAAATAAAATAAGCCTTTTATTTATTATTTTTTTCTTTTTACCAAACTTTTAAATTAGTAATAAAGTATTATTTTAAAATTATATAAAATAATTTTAAAACAATACAATTTATATATAATTATATATATAAAAAATAACTATAGCTTGGTTTAATATAACAAAGGCAACTTGACGTTTTTAAGACCCTTTTCAAATATCGAGGAATTGCATACAAAGAGATATGGAAGGGCATTGAAAAATATGATGCAAGGATTTGAGATTTTGACGGTAGAGAATCTTGGCGAAAATGGCGAAAGGTTTAGAGGTTTACTGCAGCTAAAAAGATTACACCAAGCGACACAAGGATTTAAAGCTAGCGTAACTTGACAATTTGTTTTTGCGAGGGACACAAATTTTGGATATTTCAGCATTTGTTCTAACTGTTACCACTCACGAGTCAGTCACCAAGACTACCTAATCATATAGACTTTCCATGCACCCTTAGTCATGTTTATCTAAACTATCATATGTCATGCCATTGCCAATGTTAGCTCAAGTTGGGTCTTGTTGACCCATAAATGTGTTAAGTCTTTCGAGAATTCTCTCTTGTATATTTCAACACTTGATTTTTTTTTGGTTTTGTCATGGGTTCATGAGTCAACTTCATTTAGCCTCCTCCAAAATGCACCATTGTATTCCACCATATCCATTTTACACCAATACTTAGATTCTTTTGAGTTTCTCGTGAGTTTGTCACATATTCTCGTTTAAATCCAAAGCTCCACCATTTCCAAAATGCACTACCATGTTTCACCATCCTCATTTCACACAATACTTAGCCATTTTATCATACTTCATTTCTCTCTTGATATTTCAATAAATAGTTGATTTTCAACTTCACCGCGGGTTCGTGGGTCATAACTCTTCAAATTTTTTCCCGGCTTATGTTCGACCAATCCAGTCTTATACCTAGTCATTTCTTGAGTTTTCACCATGGGTTTGCAGGTCCATGGGTTTGTCTTGATTCCAATATTTCTTGACATACATTCGATCCTCCGTTGCTCCACAATAATACATGTCTCATCTTGTCACTCACCCCAAAGTACATTTAATGCAACTCTTACAGAAAATAACAAGCGGTTTAAATATTAAAAGGTTGTTATTAATGGCGACCTTCTCGAGACAATTCTCCATCAATCCAAATTTAATTCATATTAATATTTCCTTTGAACAAAGAGTTTCAAGGTATATTATGGTAAAAGGGATTACTTTGAAATTAACGTTTTAAAGTGATTGTACATTAGTCTGGCAACGTCATCCAACATGACAATGAGAAGAAGATAACAATTCCATGGGGACATTCTAAACTCATTTGGGCGTGAGTATCAAAGATTCCAGTGGTCAAGATCATACTAGTATTATTTAATCACTACCACTGCCAGAAAGGAATGTGAACAAAGTTTGGACATCAGGGATTTCTTTAGCAAGTTGTGTACCGGAATTTTTTGATTCCAAATAACTAGTTTCCTGGTGCATAGAAAAATACGATAAAAATCATAGGATAATTCAACTTCAAGGAGAATCCCCTATTTCTCTAGCACCTTTTGTCTTCAAGGAAATTCTCAAACTCCTAGAGACAACGATTACATTCAAAGGAGATGAATCCAAGATTTCCCTGAAGGAAAGAAACAATAGATTGGAGCTTCTATAGGAATATATTGAAGACCCAACAATGATGCTAGAATATTTATCTAAAGATCAACATTTTTGGCGACCATACTGGGGAGAAAAAAATACTGGTTTCGCAGATCGAAATCTTCATGACTTATCCTGAACCTAATCAACCCCATTTACAAGTTGGACTAGGAAATCAAACAAGCATTCCACATTGGTTGTACGATTTGGTACTATCAACAACAAGAAGACAAGAAGAGCTCGAAATATTGTGGGAAACCCTTTCTCGCGAGGAATAAAGAGAAATTGTAAGAAGAGACACCAAGAATTTACTCATAATTCCCCCAAAGGGGAAATTTTATTAAATCAAACCATTACCATGTGTGTGAATTTAGTGTAGAGATGGTCCCTTTTATAAAAATAGGTGACCATGACAACTACTACATAATTAGATGGTTGGTTCAAACCATCTCCACAAATTCCTCCATAACATCTCCATGGACCTCTCAACTCATCTTCATGAATCTCTCAAGATATCTCCATCCCTAACTTCTCTCACACTCACATAGACTTCTAGAATTAGTCTACCTTATTATAAAGCATCATACAATTTATTTAATTATTCATGATCACAAGTAGGGATTATATCATACTCCTCCCTTAACAAACACTCGTGACCACATTATTCCTCTTTTTCACTTGGTCCTTTGAACTCATTTCATATTCATCTTCTTTGACTTCTCTTCTCTCTATCTTCCACGATATTTGGTCTTCTTCATTCTTCATCCTTGATCCTCTTTAACCTCATGCATCTGCAAACATGATTTTTTTTGAAGTCCATATAAAAATATTACCATTCAACGGAGTACATGGGTCGCCGGATGTTGTATCCGTCGTTTCCCTAGGAAACCTTTTCTTGTACATGGTTCAACAACCATTCTCCCTCACATGTTTACATACATGTACCTATACTTCCCCTACATCCTCATCATATTCATCCTCATCATGTGTTTTCGACATACCCGTATCCATGTTATCGATGCTCCTGCATCAAGTTCCAATAACGAGAAGCAAGAGTAAACAAATTCAATTTATTGAAGTTGGTGAAACTTCCAAAAAAGAGAAAAGAAGAACCCAAATAATGGGATATAGAGAAGAAAGAAATGAAGTTCATGAGAATCTAAAAGAGAGATAAAGAGTACCAAGAAGAAGAAGGCCTAGAACTAGTCCACTTAATTTGCAATGGGAACAACATCCATTACCAAATATTCCCCAAGGAGTGCTACTAGTATTCTTAGGAGATGGAATTATAGATCCAAAGAGACATCTATACCAATTCTTGGTGATTTGTGATATCCATTCGATAGAACATGATGATGTCATGGTTAGAATATTCTTGCAGACTTTGACAAGATGATCCTATGAGTGGTACCTCTCTATTCTAGCTCAATCAATTTCATCATTTGAGGATTTGGAGAACATGTTCTTCACTATGTATGCACCCCTAGTTTCATACCATACATTTCTCACATAGTTCACTCAAATTCATTTGAAAAAGGGTGAAAGAATCAAAGACTTTAATTTAATATTTTTCAAGATGTTGAATCAGATTCCAGAAGAGAAACAACCAACTGTTCATGTTATCTTTAGTTGCTATAAGAACACAATGCCTGCAAGTGTAAAGTATGCCACCAGATCCTCAGGAATAAATAATTTGGATGCAACTATTCAAAAATCAACATAGATGGAGGAATTTATGTTAGAAACAAATACATATTGTAAGATAATCCTAAGGAAAGTTAAGAGGTAAATGAATACTCTTGTGATTTCAAATCTAGGATCATCAACCTCAAGGAATGTTGAGAATCGAGGATTTTGTGGAGGAATCCTCGAGGTGGTTATTCATATGTAAAAAATGATCCAACCACAACTCAATAAATGAGAAAAATAATGGATATAGCTCAAATTAATAGAACTATTTGACAGATGCAGAACGAGATAACAAGGTTAAGAAGAGCTGAAAATTTTGTTCCTACAAATCAAAATCCAAGAATTTGTGTCCAGGAATAAAGAATAAACCATGTCCAAGAGAAAACAATAAGACATGATAGAGACGACTGTAATATCCTTAATCCAAACCCCAATTGTAAAGGAAATTGTAAATGTACATTTAGGTTGGTGAGCCATTGGCACCAAGTGTTGGTTCAACTTTGCATGCACCTGAAATTGTAAATGTACATTTAGGCTGGTGAGCCCTTGGCACCAAGTGTTGGTTCAGTGTTTCTTGCACCTGAAACTGTATATGTACATTTAGGTTGGTGATCCCTTGGCACCAAGTTTTGGTTTAGTTTTGCACGCACCTAAGTAGTGTGCGAGGATTGTTTTCAAAAGAAAGAGTGCACACATTCCATAGTGTTACGCACACCTAAGTAAGTGCACGAGGATTACCTTGACCTGAGTAAGTGCACGAGGATTACCTTGAAGTGCGCATCGAACCAAGTTATATATATATATATATGTATGTATGTATGTATGTATGTATGTGTATGTGTATGTGTATGTGTATGTGTATGTATATGAGGCCAGGGAGCCCGTGTGGTTAATGGGATGGTAAGCCAGGATGCAAAAAGGCCAGTGCATCTATCCATGTAAATTGTAATCACACTCAAATTATTAATAAATCACATCACTATACATATACCTCTTAGATGAAAAGAGATGAGGGGATAAAATCCACCGAAAAGGGAAAAGGGGGGACTTAAGTCCAAGGGAATATTTTATTAATATTAAATATGAAAAAGTATAATTATGGATATTTATTTATCCTAAGTTCTCGAGGGATGAGAATAGGTCACCAAGTAGCTAAAGCTAATTCTGAAGGTGACAAGTGTCCAGTTATGAACACACAAATATATGGTCAAACCTTAGTGTATTTTGGGGGGAGGACTCATTTTTCATCACCGGTCTGACCATCTGAATAGAGAGAATGACCATTACCATTTCTACAAGAAAATATTGGAAAGGGGTTTTCCATATTGTAACCCAAATATTTACTGTTGAAGAGGTGGGTTATTAGGCCTGTGAGCATTCTCTCCAGGTGAGAGATTTGTTGTCAAAGAGACAGGTTGTCAGGATTATGAGCATTCTCTCCAAGTGAGAGATTTGATATCGAAGAGGCGGGTTGTCAGAACCGTGAGCATTATCTCTAGGTGAGAGATTTTCTGTCAAAGAGGTGGGTTTTTAGGCCCATGAGCATTCTCTCCAGGTGAGAGATTTGCTAGGAATTGTTACCTGGTGCACTGGGAATTAGTTAAAGGTGTTAAGGTCCTAACCCACACATAGGTAGATCAATGTATTCTGATGTAATAAAGGTCAATATTAATAAGACCTTTCAATAAAATATAATAAGGCGGATGTAAGAAGACCTAATAGAAGCTTCCACTTCTAGAAGGATCTTCCTCTAGATGCTTCTCTTAATAGACACATTTACTATAAATAAGGGTCGAGGGTATGAAAAATCTAGCTTGGAGATTATTGTAACAGAGCGCTGCTCGACTGGAGGTTGCCCCCTCGAAGAGGCCTGTGAACATTGCTATCTGAATCAAAGTGCTATTTCTGTTGCT
>SNQJ01S0008165.1:141230-168825 GCA_010110895.2 Picea sitchensis
TAACACATAATTAGCTAATGCACTGGTTAATGTATTTAGACATCTAGGAATGTGTTGATACTCAATATAATGAAAATAACGGTCCAAGAGGCGAATTCGTAAATATACACGTAACAAAGTAGGGATTCATATAGTATAGATGTTACTTAACTGTAGCACTACTAGCTGTGAATCAAGTCATACAACGAGTTGCCGAATCCCAAGTGAAATAACATCGGTCAACAATTCGATGACTGCACTATATTTTGCGATATTATTGGTTGCACAACCAAGGAAAACACCTTGCAAACTGATAAGTTCGTTCGTGGGTGCATAGATTGCCCAAGCAACATAAGCTAGGTTCTAAGTACTACGAATGGGACCATTGACGAAACCAATATAGGGTAGTGAAGATGCCGACATATGGAAACCAAACACAACACAAGGTAAGCAGTTGGGGGTCAAAACCAAATAATGAAAAACACACATAAGTAGCACACAAGCGTATGATACAGTAAAAATACAAGCACTCATGCACATATGTTCTAAGCATAGTACTTATTCATGTAAATCCCATTTCTGGGTTCACTCAAAGGAATTCCATCATAATCCACTAACTCATAAGCTCCCTTCTCCAACACTTGTTTGACAATATAAGGGCTGCGCCACATAGCCTCAAATTTTTCGGCCCCTATTAAATCATGATCTTTTTCATAGAGAAGAACTAGATCACCTTCGGAGAAAACACGTGGCTTGACATGCTTGTCGTATTGGGATTTTACACATTTCTTTTGGGTTTCAATAACTAGGGTGGCATCATGATGGGTTTTGTCTAATTGCATCAGATACAATAGATGTTCTTCCTCAGTAGAGGTGTTGGGGAGAAGTTAAATGGCTAGATTCAATGACAATATCTCACATTCAATCAACAGTACAAATTCGATACCATACACCAACTGAAAAGGCGTAAATCCCGTGGCAGACTTCACGGATGTCCGATAGGCCCACAATGCTGAAAACAACATCGTGTGCCAACTTGTCTTGTGGATTCCTATTATCCATCAAAGCATAGTGATGAGAACCTTGTTTATCTCTTCAAATTGGCCATTGGCCTGTGGATAGTAGGAGGTTGATTTTTCATGTTGAAGACCCAACTTTTCGGTAAGCTCGGACATCATGAAATTTTGAAAATGGCTACCGTGATTGGTGACGATATCTTGCGGGATTCCGAATCATTTGATGATATGATTGAATATGAATAGGGCTGTAGTTTTTTCGATATTATCAAATGTATGCATTTCCTCGACCCATTTCATGAAATAATCCATGACTACGATGATGTATCCATGCCCCCTTGCCGAGTGAGGGTTACATGTCATGAAATCAATGCCCCATTTTGCAAAAGGTCGAACGAAAACTACAGGGTGTAAAGGAGCGGTATGAGATCGTATCTTGTTGTTGTATGTTTGACAAGCATGGATTTTTGGATGGCAATAATACAGTCTTTGAATAAAGAAGGCCAAAAATACCCTTCTCGTAATATATTTTGGGTAGTAGAATACCCATACATGTGACCACCACATGCTCCATAATGGCAGTCATTCAATGCTTTCTCAGGCTCATCATAGGTGAGACATCGTCGAAAAATGGAGTCAACCCCATGGCGATAAAGAGTGTCATCGAGGATAATATAATGATGGGCCTGGTAACGTATACGACGATGGCCAATGCTAGACAGATTGGGCTGAAAAGTCTGAGTCTGGAGATAAATAATGATATCTCCATACCAAAGGTCATCGGAATTGATCAGAAAAAGAGATTCGTCAGGTGAAGAATCCCCTGCTACATTTTCTGTCTCAGTGCAGGGAAGGCACATATCATTTCGACAAACACCAAGTATTTCTCAGACTTAACATGTTCAAACTCTAAGTCAAATTCCTGGAGAATCACAATCCATTTGGACTATTTTCTCCCTAGAAATTGGCGTGTAAGAATGTGCTGCATAGGGTTGTAATCATAAATTACAGTTGTCTTGCGTAATAGGATATAGTGACAGAAACGTTGGACAACTTGAACAACTGCCAAGGCCAATTTTTCAACATGTAAGTATTTGGCTTTGGTAGTCATGAGACTCCAACTCAAATAATAAATGACATGTTCATCGTGTAAATCGTGTTCTTGGAGTAGAACCATGGCAATGGTAGAGTCTGAAGCAGGGAGATAAAGGAAATAATCTCGACTATAATTGGGAGGGAAAAGGAGTGGGGTATGGTTTAAAGTCAGTTTCAAAGCTTCAAAGGCTTTGTTGGCAGTGGTATCCCATACGAACTCAAAACCTTTCTTCAGTAGTCGAGTAAATCTGAGCGTTAACTCAACGTAGTTTGGGATGAAACAATGTAAAAATTTTGCCTTCCCTTGCAAACTTTGAAGTTGGCAGAGTGAAGAAGGAGGAGGGAGATTGAGAATCACCTCAACCTTCAAAGGATCTACCCTGATCCCCTGACGTGATACAATAAATACCAGAAGTTAACTAGACTCCACATAGAAAAAACATTTGTGTGGGTTTAAGTGTATATGATAGGACCGACAACGAAGTAAAATGGCTTGCAGATGTGCCAGATGGTCACTACGATGCATGGAATGCACCGGCAGGTCATCTATATATGGATGCATAATGTGCTTGATATCATGAAAAGTGTAAGACATGGCACGTTGAAAAGTCACACCAACATTATTTAAACCGAAGGGTAGTTTTCGGTAGGCAAAGGTGCCCCAAGGAGAAATGAAAGCGATTTTGTGTTGATCCGCAGGCAAGATGTTGATTTGATTATATCTAGAGAAACCATCCATTAAAGATAAGATTTCACTCCCGGCGCAATCATTGATGATCTGGTCAATGAAGTGGGTGGGAAAGTTTTCCTTAGGACAAGATTTTTTGATATCCCTATAATCAACGCAGACATAGATTGTACCTTGTTTCTTTTTAACTGGAACTAGATTGGATACCCAATCAGTTAAAGCCACGGGATAAATAAAGCCAACTTTAAGAAGTTTTTTTACCTCAAGCTTGATAGCAGCTACCTTATGAGGGTGGACCGGGCGAAGTCTCTGCCGGATGGGTTTAACACTCGGGTACATCTTAATTTTGTGTACAACAATATTGGGGTCAATACCCGACATCTTTTCATAGCTCCATGCGAAGATGTCATGAAACTCTTGAAAAAGGGACTTATATGTGACAACCTCTTTGGTGGAACATGAAGCTCCAATGTGAACATTTTTGACAACTCCAGGTTTAATGGATATGTCGAGGGGGATGGTGGGTGGAATGTTACTAAAGTTCCCTTTATATAAAACATCATGTGTGGACTCGGGAACAGAAGAAATGACAACAATGGTCGATGGAGGCAAGATCCGTTGGTAACTCTCTAAGATGTGCTGCTCCAGGAAGAGGATGGAACAATGATGCCCATCATCCCATGGGGTGTCTTCCATGGACATAACCGACATGATAATCTCATCGGTAGGAAAAATAATGTGGAACAGATCAGAAGATGAATCACCAAGAGAGGGAGTAGAAGGGTTTGCCGATTGAATTGCTTGATAAGTGGATTCAACCAGACTTAAAGGCATCTGGTCGCCATAGCAAAGATAATAACCGGGTTCGGGTACTATCCACGGGTCAGAAGACGCGGGGGTTTCACGAACGGAGGTGGAAATCATGTTGATTGAGGCAACCAAAGGAGGTGGAACATCAGGTGGTGGGATCGGGAATGTACCCATCAAAGTCGAACCTTTTAGAAGACCCACACTGACATTCTCATACCTAGGGGGTGTCTTTGAAATGAAGGGTACATTTCTAGTACAAGCATCAGAGTTAAAAAGGGCCAGTTGGTCTACTGTAACAACTTTTCCCTGGTGTGGAAAACTTACTACATGGAAAACAATAGATACAACTGCATGCATGGAATCAATCCAGCTATGGCCAAGTAAGAGGTTGTAATCGAGAGGTGCATCAAAGACCTCAACTTCAACATTAATCGATTTTCCTTCTAACGTAATAGGCAACGAGGGGAGTACACTGTAGGGTTTAAACCCAGAGCCATTGAAGGATTTGAGCGCATTGTGTGATTCAGTTAAGGGAGGAGAGCCAATGGCTTTCCAACAGGCAACAAACATTATGCATGTCGAGGCACCCTCATCAATAACTGTTCTAAAAATGTTCTTGTCTACGATAACAACTTGTATCTGAAATGTGAGTTGAGGGGGTAGCCTTAGAATGTGATCTTCTAGGTCAAAAATTATAAAATTCGTATCCGTAGGGTCAATTCCACCAATAGCCTTTAACAATGCCTTTCGTTGAGTGGGACAACTTTGAAGGACTTCGAGAGCTGACATCACAGAAGGTGCTTGCGCCGGATCTTCTACAATACTGTAGTTCTGAGAAGCACGTGCATGAGGATTGAAGGGAGAATTTCGAACAACACCCTTTGGGGGAGGGCAAAGAAATGTATCGAGACTTAGTCATTTGAGATGAAGAGGACTGTTGGGAGGTGAAGTTGAGGGAGACTATTGAACCAATGAAGGTGGTATATCATCAACTTTCTCCTTTGAGGAAGAGTAATCTTTGGCCCGAGTGGTAAGTGTAACATCATTCTTTTTTGAATTACCAGTACACATAAGTACATAGGAAGTAGTGGAGGGAGAGGGTTGGTCGTGAATGACCAATTGGGCCTGCTATTGAGAAGGGAAAAGTTGGGACAAAATGGTAGGTGTGGGAGGTTTCTCGGTCCCTTGAAGGAACTTAGTAACGTTGACCCGTCTTGGACAATATTTCGTGTAGTGATCATCACCACAGATAAGGAAATGGTATCAGTGTTTGCGCTTATCCTTATCATCAATAGGTTGCGTTTTGGCTTTCTCAGATTGGGGGTTATTTTTATCCTCCTTATTCTTACCCTTCCCTTTTTTAGATTTATTTATTTTGATAGGGGTATATTGAACAGAGTTCACCTCATATGTTTTTCCGGTGGAAGAAGTAGGAGTCAGAGAATTTGGAACATTAGAAGCAATAGACTTGGGATTGGTGGGAGAGGTTTGTGTAGATTGAGGTTGAGCATGGAAAGTTCCAATCACACCATCAGCCACATGAGAAGCAACATGGGTAGTTGAGGTAGCAGTGGTAGAAGGACGAGGTGCATCGGGGAGTAGGTCATAAAGAGTACCCATTTGTGAATAAATGAGATCGAGGTACTCAGTGCGACTGATCACCTATTCTTCTGTGACCAATCCACCCATGGAAATGTCATGAGAGATTTTATTCATGAATGATTTCATGAACCACTCTGCCAATAAATGATCGGGAAGATCGAGCTTGATTAAACATCATCTTCGTCTCCACTCATGAATGTGATCGGAGATGTGAGTGGCCTTATTTTGTTTGAAAGAACTCAAAATCTCGGTTCCCATTTCATAACGTATTGGCAACTGGTAGTGTGTAAGGAAAGCCATGGCTAGGGTACTAAAGTCAGTGAAGAAGCCTCGTGGTAATTCTATATACCACTTTGCAGCCGAACTCATGAGAGTTCGTTGGAAGAGTCATAACTGAATGGAATCATCCATCAAAGAGTTGTATGAACACCAAAGGTGGAAAGTCATGGCATGGTTGTTTGGATCCTCTCCCGATTTACCGTCAAATTTTGGAATGTCGGATGGTAGCTTGGCCAGTATAACTGGCCAGTGGGGAGAATGTAGGATAGGGTCATTCAATATTCTAGACAAGTTAGGTAGATCCAAAGTGGCTAAAAAGGGTAACTGTCTATTCACATGAGGGTAGTGGTGACTTTGGGGAGGGAGTCCCGTCGGTATACCAGTAGGACCGTAAGCAGTCTTCATATGAGGTGAAGGTCCTAACATATTCATACGTGAGTGTGGAGGCATGTATCCCATAGGGTTTTACTGATTAGTTATGTTCCCTCGGAAAGGGACACTAGATTGAACGTTCGAACCCCAAATGGGATTGAAAGAACCGAGATACGACTGGCCCGAACTAGGGGGTATGAAAGAGATAACTTGAGTTTGTTTCCCCCCAGATAATTGTGGATTTCCCTGGATGAGAAGGTTCCAATACTAGGCTAATGATCCTGGAATGTTCTTTCCATAAGGTGGGGTAGAAACTCCAAGCAGGGGTTGTCCTCCAAGCGGGGGTGGTGTTCCAATTTGGATGTGACCTCCAAATTGAGTTTGCCCCCCAGTGTTATATTATCCTCCAACAGGAATCTGAAAACCAAAAGTGAATGATGGAGTAGAGCCTCCAATTGGATTGGATCCACTTGGGCCAAATCCTCCTATAAAAGGTGGATAAGACCCTCCGGAGGGGACCTGGGAAGGTGTCATAATGAAACTAGAAGCAACATTGTACCCAGGAGAAGTAAAAATTCTAGAAGCTCCGGACGAAACTTGGGTAGGAATGGGGATAGAAGTATTTAAAGCATGGTACCCATGAGGAAGAGATGGGACAGGTCTAGACGAAAGTGGTGTACCAATGGGATCTTGGGTAACCACCGTATTCCTAGTGGGAATGGTCGCAACATGTGGGACCATTATGGAATGAGCCATCTGAAGAGGGATGGTCGAGCTAGGACCAATGGACTGTGTGTATGAACCCATGAAAAAGATAACAAGTCGTGTTATTAAAGTGATCTAGAGGTATCATATAGGTAGCATATGTCTCGGAAAGCTCAGAGATGATAGGTATATCAACACCTGCTCCTGATCCGTAAAGGTCTCGCACTGTAGCCGAGGTTCGAAATATGTCAGTGGTACAAAAAGGATCTTCGCTTTTCGAACCGGTAAGAGGTCCGGTTGGTATTCCAGAAGTGTCAACAACAAGTTCTATGGAGGAATTGAGTTGGAGAATATGTCTCTCGTATCTAGGAGGTATTCAAAAAGCATCTAGAGAATCATAAACAATTTGAAAACCATCTAGAGAGTCAGTTCTTTCCGCTTGGGATGGTATGTTGTCTTGGACCTCACTCTATTGAGGAGATCCCTCTGGCGGGTTAGGAAGCAAGTGTTTGGAAAATTTTGGATATTCCAGAGGTATTCCTTTCATCCTACATGAATGACGTGGAGGGTCAATGTTAGTTGAACCAAATATTTTATAGAAAAAATCTATGGCCAACTATGAAAACAAAAAACACTCGCTAATAAAATATAGGAATCAGACCAAGCAAACAAAACCTTCTTATTCCGAATTGACTAGTTGGTGATGAAATCCAACGTCGCGAAGTCAATACAAGAAGGGGCTAGGATAGAACGAGTGGAAAAGTTACATTGATGACCTGCTTAACGGACTTACACCTTGGTGCAAGCTCCCACACATAATCATGGGTATACCCTCCAAGGAGCCTGAGTGAGTCTGGCAAACATCAATTCTAGGTACCGTGAAGACTTGCCCCTCCACAGTCACCTTGTGTGAGACCCTAAGAAGATAGGTAACTAAGGCTACCAAGAACAACAGTGATGCCTGGGGAAACAATCAACAGTCCGATGCATGTGCAAGGGCAGGGTATCTAGCCTGCAATCAACTTGAGAGGCTTCCACTCATCATTGTGGGTATACCTTCAAGAGACCTCCATAATACGTGCAATCTCTACACCGAGATCAACAAAGTAGGGTGAGTAACTCTGCCAATCTCAATGCGACCTCAGGTTTGACCCTTCTGTGAGAAGGGCTTCCCAGGACAAAATGTTGCAAATGGAATTAAACACTCCCTATCAAAAGATGTTATTGTTTGTTTTGTGCTTTGGAGAGTGTGTCTCACAGCCTATTCCAAATCTCTAGCCTAGATAATGTTGGTGTTAAAGATCCCTAGAAAATAAAAGTTACTAATTAAGTTTTAGATTTCACAATGTTTTTTAGAGGTTGTTGTTACTCAAGAGGGAGACAGGAATGAAACCAATGTTGTGAGAGACCTTGAACAAATAATATGCAAATAGAAATGAATGATGCAAATTTTTGTTCAATGAACTCTATCTACAGTAGGGATAAGGTATTTTTGGAATGATGTAAGCTACGGAATATACTTTCTTTTTCTTAAATGAACATAATTGCAAACAACCATAAACAATGAAGTTTCTTAATGTTCTCTTCTTTTGAATACAATAAACTTTCCTATGTATTATTACTCAAAAGAATAAATGACTTCAAATTATTCCTTTCTAATACCAGACCAGGGGCATGACAAAGAAAGGACAAGTAATCCCATAAAATCTATAAACTCAACAAGCACCCAAATCAAACTTTCAATGAAGATAAAAGTAAAAAATGACAAAAAAAGTGTTTCTTCAAATGCAAATGAAAAAATGACTTCCCAATCATCAAGCAATCTAGAACATGTAATCAATCCAAAAATTCAAATCCAATCAAATAATTTTAATCGAACAAGCACTCAAATACAAGCTCAAATATTATACCCTTGTCGATAAAAATCAAAGACAAAAACTGGAAAAAAACTAAGAGAGAGGTATTCGATTTCTGAAACCAATCAACAACAAGTTAAACTACCATAAAATAGTCAAGGGATGGCATTAAAAGTCCCTCCCAGCTGATTAAAGAAAAACTGGGTATCAATAGAGGCCAAAACCCAACTCAAAAAATTTCACAGGCGCTGCCGCAGCCTAATAACATATTACAATGCAGAAATTAAGGGTTTTCGCAGGCCAAAAATAGATAGGGTGTGGAAATTTCGCACTGAAGAAAACAGTCAGGGCGCAAAAATTGAAGGCTTCCGCAGGCTATGTATAGGGTACAATGTGGAAGTGTATGTAAATCAATAAATTTTGAGAAGAGGGTAAAGGATCTAAGTGAAATTTTAAATCCATAGAGTGTGAATGGATCTCCCATAGACTCAGAGACCGAATTCAAGTAAAAAGAGTAGATTAAAAGCAAATTGCCAACAAAAAACCACAATCAAGTTGTATCCCCAATAGAGTCGCCAATTTTGTTATTGGATAAATTGGTGAATGCGAACATAAACTAATCTCCCTTGATCCACCTGGATCTAGAACAAAACAAGAGAGGACATGATGATTTCCCTAAGTTTCTACCATTGAATTTACTGCCAAATAAGGAATGGATGACATACCTTTATATATCACTTCCTTATATCTCTGTTGTCCCTGCTTCACTCCAGTGCTCTTGTGAAATCAGATCTGCAGTGACACAGACCAACCAAAGTGAAAGAAATAATTGTAGATTCAATGGAAACCTAAACATGTGATCAAGGAGTCATGTAATAAAACATTAATGATTTTATGGGAAAGAAACATGTCATCGTATCATATTAAGTAAAAGTGGAAGATACAATGAAATTGCCTTGATTCCACAAGTTCCCTTTCGGTGGTCCTTTGTTCCAACACACACATACACTTGCTCCGAATTTGTATGAAGATGGTCCAAAAAATCTTGATGGACAAATGGAGACCTCAAGCATCAGTTGTAACGGGATCCTTTACATAGTCTTCATCCTATTCTTTCAAATTTTTTTGCTTAATCTTGCTTAACCCTTTCCATGAGAAACCCATCATTATATAGGAGAAGGTGAAGTGGTTGAAAGGACGAGGATGATCCCTGATGCAGGAGCATCACCCACATCAAGCGAGCCGACACGGAAGACAATGGACAACTGGACAAGTGCCAACACAAATTTTGAAAATCTCTTGGATTGATGCGCCATCTTAAATGAAGTCATTTAAGAAGAGACGCACTTGTGTAATGTAATCGGGCCTTGAGCCATATGCTCTCGTCCTTAGTAGGTAGGAGGCATTTAATATAGTTAATGCAGGTAGATAGAATTTAATTCTAGATTAGACTGTTTGAGAGCGCAAGAGGGAAACATAATATAGACACCCTCATTTTGCATTGTAACATAATTCTGAAGAAGGAAGAGCAAGAGCAAGCAGAGAACTGTGTAAGAACACCCATGTACAGACATTTGGATTAATAGAAATCTTTGATTCAAATTCATGGTTTGTGTTGTTCTCTGTGTATTGATGTTATGTTCATGAATGTTTGCTTCCTGTCATACATTTGCTTTGGTATGCTGTGCATATGATTTCATGTTCTAAGTTGAAGTCTGAAAGGAAGAGTGGATGAGTTTCAATTGTTTCTCTATCTGATCAAGAATTCCTGCAAGGAGTGTAGTCGAAGTGTCCGCAAGGAGTGCATTGACAGAGGGTTCAGATAGGTAGCATTTGTTCTCATCTTCGCAGGAGTGTAGTTGGGAACATGAGCCGTGCAAGGAGTGCGCAAGTGAAGAAAAGTCTCAGGGTTGCGAACCTGAGTAAGGCGTGAGAGACTGCTGCTGTAGGAGTGCACAGAGTCGAAGGTATTCAACACTTGGAAGTGTCTGAGAGTTTCCACAAGGAGTGCGCGCAAGAATCTTCTCTAAGACTCAGAGTCGTGAGAAATCTCAGGAGGGATAAAGTCTTTGAAGCTATTGAGGGTAGCATAAGGAGTTGGTTCATATCGAGTGACTCAAGGCGTTGAAGTTTTGTGTCACAGTTGATTAAGTCCGGGAAGGAGTCCTTGGTTCACTTTGTGAAAGTATCAAGGAGGGAAAAGACAGACGGTCAGGATCTTGTGGAGAGGATTTGCGAAATTCTGCCAGCCGTCTGATCCGGTAAAGAAGTGGGGAGGTTACGACTGCATTCAGAATTCAAGTTCCAGGGATCGTGAGCCGTCAGATCATCACCCAGTTACCCGTCAACCGTTCGATTGACAGGAGTTGCACAGGATTTAAATCCTCGTGAGCAGAGGGAAAATATTGACAAGTTCAAAGCCGTCCATCTGTTGGGACATGTGGCAGAGATCAAGAGTCATCGGTATATCAAGGATAAGGTCATCAGGGTTCATATAAGTGAGTGGTTAGACTTTGTGTTTGGCGAAGTCCGAGGTTCAATCTGAACCGTCCATCATTTGGGACACGTGTCAGAAGATCTGATGAAGCCGGGGTTCGGTGTATCGGAGGTCCTGAGGATAGGATACTCTTGCAATTTGAAATCGTGAAGTTCGAATTCCTATTGAGGAGGTAAGTTACGTGCGGGGCCCAGCTGACGACGTCTTGTCGTAATAGGGGAATAAAAAATTTCTGAGGTGAAGACCCCAAAGCACACGAGAGCCGTCCATCTTTGGGGACGTGTGGAAATAATCTCGACCTTCAGAGAAAGTCCTGAAAGAAGAGTCATATTGGGAAATCGACATTCGTGAGATCAGGGAAATCGAAGGTCGAAACATGTGCATTAGGATTCGCGATCTTGCAAACTCCGAAATGTCGATGGAGTGAATGGACCGTTGAAAAGTCAACTTGCGAGCGCATCGGAGTTTCTGCATATCGGGACTTGGGAGTCATAGAAACGAGTTGTTCGACACCGCGAGTGGCGAAATCACGATAAGAAAAGTTCCAACAGGGTAAAGGAAAAGGTCAGCGTTGACCCGAATCGGGATTCAGGGATTCGAGAGTCCTACGCTCGACCACTGACCTCGTGAAGTCGCGAAGTCCAATTCCCCGATAAGTAAAGAGTGGGGATCGCATGAAGAGTTCTGTGGGTGCAGACTTCCCTATAGGGAAATAGAAGGACATTAGAGTTCTTCTGGCCGTGGTAAAGGGAGGATCCTGTGAGCGGACGTGCAAGCGAGCGTGCTTGCACCAAGTGGTATCAGAGCTGAGAAAAGCTTATTTTCTTTCTGTAGCAGGGGAAAGGAGAATTCACCATGCCGCCGAGGAGAAGAGATAGAAAATCACCGGATCTGGAAGAGGAAAGGGAGATGTCCAGAGGAAGGGGTAGGCAAGTGCAGAATCCAGAAGTAGAAAGAGATCTGCATAACATACGCACCAGACTTGTGGACATGGAGATAAGACAAAAACGCACAGCTGATGTAGGAGATATTAGTGAGTCTGAAAATGAAGATGATGCTAGACATGGAGAAGAAGAAGTCACAGCAGAGGATGCAGCAAATGAGCGCTTACTTAAAGCTGTTGCAATAATGGGTGCAAAGGGAAAGATGGGCATTCCAGTTTATCAGGGAAATATGGATGTAAAAGAGCTTCTAGACTGGATTAGAGCTCTGGACACCTACTTTGAATATGAAGATATCGAAGAGGACAAGAAGGTCAAACATTCCATCACGAGATTAAAAGGACATGCAGCCTTGTGGTGGGATGAACTACAAGCGGATAGGCGTTTCCAAGGGAAGCAAAAAATTAAGAGCTGGGACAGGATGATTGCAAAGATGAAGGAAAAATTCATTCCCAGGGACTATCAAATTTCTCTGTTCAGGAGAATGCAGAACCTGAGACAGAAGCTGATGTCAGTAAAGGAATATACTGAAGAGTTTTACAAGTTGAATATCAGGGCAGGTCATCGTGAAAGCAATGACGAAAAAGTGGCCAGGTATATGAATGGCCTGAGATATGATATTCAGGATGAAATGAGTATGGTGACCATCCGAACTGTGGAAGATGCTTATCATATGGCTCTGAAAGCTGAAGATAAGCTGAGCCAAAAGAAGAGTCAGAGGGGCAGAGGCAAAAGTCATCCCAGAGGAAAATCAGTTTCCCAGGAAAGAACCCAGAAGCCCAGGGATGACTGGAAGAAACCTCATACACGGACAGAGAGAGGTGGAACCTCATAGCGAGGGTGATATGCTGAACAGAGAGGAAAACATACTGAGTAGAGAGGAGGTTATGCCGACAACAACACTTTTCCTCATACTAGATGTAGAGGAAGGGGAAGAGGTGGAGTAATAACATGCTTCACATGTGGAAAGAATGGGCACAAGTATTACGAGTTTCCAAAGGAAAAGAAAGAAACTGGAGAAACTCACATTGCCGAGGCACAAAGGCAAGACATTGAGGCAGAAGACGCTGAAGGTGGAAGATCGCTGATGATGTGAAAAGTCCTTTTGACACCAGAGAAAGAGGTGGAAAGTTTAGTCCAAAGGACCAGACTTTTCAGGACTGCTTGCAAGACCAAGGATAGGGTATGCAAGGTCATTGTGGACAGCGGTATCATGGACAATCTCGTTTCAACCGAGATGGTAGAAAAGTTGGAGCTGGAGACGACTGATCATCTAAGTCCATATAAAGTTTCATGGCTACAGAAAGGACATCAGGTAAATGTCACCAAATAGTGTTTAGTTGAATTTAAGATAGGAGGATATAATGATAAGATATTATGTGATGTCATTCCTATGGATTTTTGTCATCTATTTCTGGGTAGACCATGACAATATGACAGAAATGTGATTCATGATGGGCGAATGAACACATACACCCTAGAGAAGAATGGGAGGACACACATGTTGCTTCCAATCAAGGATAAGGAGGTGAAACTGGAAGTAAGCAACACAGTACTTCTCATGAGTGGGAAGGAACTCCTTACCGAGGTTAAGAAGAAGGAGGATCCACAGTTCATTGTGGTCAGGAAACCGAGGATTGTTATGACTAGCACAAGAGTGGCTGATTTACCAGGGGAGGTTCAGGAATTGTTGGAAGAGTTCGCTGACATTGTAGTGGACGAATTACCTCATTCGTTTCCACCAATCAGGAGTGTGAGTCATCACATTGATCTCATACCAGGAGCCAGTTTTCCAAACAAAGCCGCGTATAGATTGACGCCGCAGGAGAATGAAGAGGTTAAAAGGCAAGTCCAGGATTTGTTGGACAAAGGTTTGGTCAGAGAAAGCTTGAGTCCATGTGTTGTTCCGACAGTACTTAGTCCGAAGAAAGATGGAGGCTGGAGGATGTGTACTGAATCGAGGGTGATCAACAAGATAACCATCAGGTATAGATTTCCATTGCCGAGGATGGATGATCTGATGGATTGCTTGAGTGGAGAAAAATACTTTTCAAAAATTGATTTGAAAAGCGGTTATCACCAAATTCGCATGAGAGAGGGTGATGAGTGGAAGACAACATTAAAAACAAATGAAGGGTTGTATGAATGGCTTGTTATGTCGTTTGTCTTAACAAATGTGCCAAGTACCTTCATGAGGTTGATGAACGAAGTCCTGAAGGAGTTCATCGGGAAATTTGTCATTGTGTATTTGGATGACATACTGTTTTTTAGTAAAAAAACAACGGAGCATCTGAAGCATTTGGCTACAGTGATGCAGAAATTGCAGCAGGAGAAGCTGTTGATAAACATGAAGAAGTCCTCATTCATGAAGACAGAGCTCATTTATTTGGGATTTGTTATTTCAGAAAATGAGTTGAGGATGGATCCAGATAAGGTGGAAGTGATCAGGAATTGGCCATCACCGAAAAATATTTTTGAGGTGAGAAGTTTTCATGGATTGGCTAGTTTCTACCGAAAATTTATTAGGAATTTTAGTGGAATTAGTGCAGCAATGATGGATATAGTGAAGAAAAGATATAAATCTTTTCACTGGATAGAAGAGGCTGAGAAGAGCTTCAATCTGTTGAAGAGGAAGATCAAGGAACAACCAGTTTTGGTGTTGCCGGATTTCCAAAAGACATTTCAGGTGAAATGCGATGCAAGCGGATTTTCAATCGGGGTAGTCTTGAGTCAGGAAGACAAGCCGATAGCGTAATTCAGCGAGAAGCTGAATGAAGCAAAGGTGAAGTATTCCACATATGATAAGGAGTTTTATGCCATCATAAAGGCATTGAAGAAGTGGAGGCATTATTTAATTTCAAAAGAATATATTCTATACAGTGACAACCATGCACTGCAGTTTGTGACTAAATAGGAGAAGTTGAATCAGAGACACGTAAAATGGGTAGAATATATGCAGAATTTCACTTTTGTAATTAAACACATTTCTGGTACTGCTAACAAAGTTGCTGATGCTTTGAGCAGGAAGTTTTTGCTGTTGCAGGAGTTCAAAGTCAAAACATTGGGTTTTGATGATATTAGGGACATGTATGCAGATGACCTAGACTTTAAGGAAGCATATGAAGCAGCTGAGAATCCATTTCTCAGAGATAGCAACAAATGGGCTGAATACATGATCCAGGAAGGATTGCTGTTTAAGGGGAATCAGATATGTATTCCGAATTGCTCCATGAGGGAGAATTTGCTCAAGGAGAAACATAGTGGAGGATTGGCCGGACACTTCGGTCATGACAAAACATTCTCAAAGATGAGAAAATCATACTTTTGGCTAGGAATGCGAGTACAAGTCAAAATATTTGTGGATAGATGTAGAATTTGCCAGCATTCGAAGGAGAGGAAGCATAATGCAGGATTCTATCAACCATTTCCCATACCAGAGAGGCTGTGGTATGAAATTAGCATGGATTTCATATTGGGGTTGCCAAGGAAGCAAAAAGGATTTGATTCGATCTTTGTAGTGGTGGATAGATTTTCCAAGATGGCACACTTTATCCCATGTTAGAAAACTAGTGACGTGACTCACATCGCGAGCCTGTTTTTCAAAGAAGTCATTCGACTTCACGGCTTGCCAAGGAGTATTGTTTCGGATTGAGACACAAAGTTCATAGGGCATTTTTGGAGGACCTTATGGAAGAAGATGGGAACTAACTTGTCATTTAGTTCAGCTTATCATCCTCAGATGGATGGATAGACAGAAGTGGTAAACAAAAGTCTGGGAGATTTGTTGAGAAGCTTGGTGACAGAGCACCACAACAGTTGGTACAATATATTGCCGTAGGCAGCATTTGTGTATAATGAATCAGTGAATAGAAGTACAGGAAAGATTCCATTTCAGATTGTTTATGGCATACAACCGAGGGGAATTTCTGAATTGAGGGATTCAGAACAGAATGTAACTAGGAGCGCTAGTGCTGAAGATTTCGCAGAAGCGATGAAGGAAATTCACAGCCGAGTGAAGGAGCGGTTGCAGAATTCAAGTCAAGAGTATAAGCGGAGAGCAGATCAAGATAGAAGACAACTTCAATTCGAAGTTGGTGACTTGATTTTGGCATATCTGAGAAAGGAAAGGTTCCCGAGAGTAACGTATAATAAATTGAAGATGAAGAAGATCGGACCATGTAGGGTCTTGAAGAAAATTGGAGAAAATGCTTATGAGATTGAATTACCCGATGGGATCGGAATTTCTCCGATATTCAATGTCTCAGATTTGTACCCATACAAAGATGAGGAAGCAGGAAAAATTGATGAACAGTCAGAGCTTCAGTGGCAAAAGAAGATGCCAGTTGCAGAGATGCCACAAATGGAAAGCATACTAGACAAAAGAATTGGCAAGAAGACCAGAAGGAAATAATACTTCGAATATTTGGTCAAGTGGAAGGGCCATCCAGTTGAAGATGCCAACTGAGAGAACAAAGCAGATATATAGAGGCATGGATGAACCGTGCGTGAGCTCATGGACAGGAGCCCATGAAGATTTTCAAGTGAGGGAGTATGATGCAGGAGCATCGCCCACATCAAGTGAGCCAACGCGGAAGACAATGGACAACTGGACAAGCGCCAACACAAATTTTGAAAATATCTTAGATTGATGCACCATCTTAAATGAAGTCATTTAAGAACAGACACACTTGTGTAATGTAATAGGGCCTTGAGCCATACGCTCTCATCCTTAGTAGGTAGGAGGCATTTAAGATAGTTAATGCAGGTAGATAGAATTTAATTCTAGATTAGACTGTTTGAGAGCGCAAGAGGGAAACATAATATAGACACCCTCATTGTGCATTGTAACATAATTCTGAAGAAGGAAGAGCAAGAGCAAGCAAAGAACTGTGTAAGAACACCCATGTACAAACATTTGGATTAATAGAAAGCTTTGATTCAAATTCATGGTTTGTGTTGTTCTCTGTGTATTGATGTTATGTTCATGAATGTTTGCTTCCTGTCATACATTTTCTTTGGTATGTTGTGCATATGATTTCATGTTCTAAGTTGAAGTCTGAAATGAAGAGTGGATGAGTTTCAATTGTTTCTCTATCTGAGCAAGAATTCCTGCAAGGAGTGCAGTCGAAGTGTCCACAAGGAGTGCGTTGACAGAGGGTTCCGATAGGTAGCATTTGCTCTCATCTTCGCAGGAGTGCAGTTGGGCATAAGAGCCGTGCAAGGAGTGCGCAGGAGAAGAAAAGTCTCAGGGTTGCGAACTTGAGTAAGGTGTGAGAGACTGCTACTGCAGAAGTGCACAGAGTCGAAGGTAATTAGCACTTGGAAGTGTCTGAGAGTTGCTGCAAGGAGTGCGCGCAAGAATCTTCTCTAAGACTCAGAGTCATGAGAAAGATCAGGAGGGATAAAGTCTTTGAAGCTATTGAGGGTAGCATAAGGAGTTGGTGCATATCGAGTGACTCAAGGCATTGAAGTTTTGTGTCACAATTGATTAAGTCCGGGAAGGAGTCCTTGGTTCACTTCGTGAAAGTATCAAGTAGGGAAAAGACAGACGGTCAGGATCTTGTGGAGAGGATTTGCGAAATACCACCATCCGTCTGATCTGGTAAAGAAGTGGGGAGGTTACGACTGCATTCGAAGTTCAAGTTCCAGGGATCGTGAGCCGTCAGATCATCACCCAGTTACCCTTCAACCGTCCGATTGACAAGAGTTGCACAGGATTTAAATCCTCATGAGCAGAGGGAAAATATTGACAAGTTCAAAGATGTCCATCTGTTGGGACAGGTGGCAGAGATCAAGAGTCATCGGTATATTGGGGATTTGGTCATCGGGGCTCATATAAGTGAGTGGTTAGACTTTTCGTTTGGCAAAGTCCGAGGTTCGATTGAACCGTCCATCATTTGGGACGTGTGTCAGAAGATCTGACGAAGCCGGGGTTCGACGTATCGGAGGTCTTGAGGACAGGATACTCTTGCAATTTGAAATCGTGAAGTCCGAATTCCTGATGAGGAGGTAAGTTACGTGCGGGGCCCAGCTGACGACGTCTTGTCATAACAGGGGAATCATAAATTTCCGAGGTGAAGACCCTGAAGCATACGAGAGCCCTCCATATTTGAGGACGCATGGAAATAATCTCGACCTTCGGAGAAAGTCCCGAAAGAAGAGTCATATCGGGAAATCGTCATGTGTGAGATCGGGGAAATCCAAGGGTCGAAACACATGCATTAGGATTCACGATCTTGGGAACTCTGAAATGTCGATGGAGTGAATGGACCGTTGAAAAGTAAACTCGCGAGCGCATCGGAGTTTCTGCGTATCGGGACTTGGGAGTCAGAGAAACGAGTTGTTCGACACCGCGAGTGGCGAAATCGCGATAAGAAAAGTTCCGACAGGGTAAAGGAAAAGGTCAGCGTTGACCCGTATCGGGATTCGGGGATTCGAGAGTCCTACGCTCGACCAGTGACCTCATGAAGTCGCGAAGTCTGATTCCCCGATTAGTAAAGAGTGGGGATTGCGCGAAGATTTTTGTGGGTGCAGACTTCCCGATAGGGAAATAGAAGGACATTAGAGTTCTTCGGGCCGTGGTAAAGGGAGGATCCTGTGAGCGGACGTGCAAGCGAGCGCGCCTGCACCAATCCCACCAAATCATAGAAGCCTGTAGGATCACAACCATACATACACCACCTCACATTCTAGAATATTCCCCTTCTAGAAACTTCTTTAACTTCTTCCTTTCCTTAGCTTCAAACATCATCATACCCTGATTATATAGCAACTTGCGGAAATCCCGCGAGCCAGGAATAGAGCAGCCTGCAGAAATCAAGGATTTTCGCACCGTGTACCACTGTCAACCTGTGACATTATTCTACAAATATGCCTTGTAGGGGAAGAAATCAATCATTTTCCTCATGAAAAATATTGTTTTGAGAGCATGAACACATGCTTGTATAGTCATCATCAGGGTCACCAAAATAATGTGTAACACACATTAGTCTGCCAACTTCATCAAGCATGACAATGAGAAGGTTTTTTTTTTGTGTGGAGACACTCTAAATTCGTTTGGGTGGTAAGATCAAAGATTCCAGTGGTCAATATCATACTGGTATTATTCATCACTACCACTGCTGTAAAGGAATGTGAACTAAGTTTGGACATCAGGGATTGATTTAGCAGGTTATGTACTAGAATTTTTAGATTCTAAATAACTAGTTTCTTGGTGCATGGATAGATATGATAAAAATCAGAGGATAATTCAACTTCAATGAGAATCCCCTATTTCTCTATCACCTTAAGTCTTCAATAAAATTCTCAAACTCCCAGAGTCGACAATTACATTCAAAGGAGATGAAGCCAATAATTTCCTGAAGGAATGAAACAATGGATTTGAGCTTCTGCAGGAATATCTTGAAGACCCGACAATGATTCCAGAATATTTATCTAAACATCAACAATTCCTTACACTGTCCCCCACTTGAATTGTTGACATCCTCATCAACATGGTCCCATCGACTTCTTTGGTGAAAGGGGTGTTGGTGGTGAAGCGACACTTTTGCAATTTCCACATTAGAACATGGTGATGATACTACCTCTCACGACATATAGTCACATCTGGATTTTTTTCCACATTTGGCACACAGAGTCATGTGGTATTTCACTGCCTCTATCATAGGGGAATCATCGACCTATGCCTACTACAACCAAAGTACGCCTCTTCATTTAATGTTTGGCCATAACTATGCCTTAAGCTACAATTTGTTAGATATGTAACTAATTTATTCTAAAAATAAGCATATGCAACTAATTTATTCTAAAAATAAACACATGCCCAACTTATTTCTTCTAGAAATAAGTACTATTAAGTGCACCATTATTGTTGTTCAGTGTTCCACTATTGTATACACACCAAGGTGGTTAGGTTATTAATAATGGTTATCGGTGTGCGTTATTAGTTTATCATTGGGGCATTATGTTTGTGAGTCCATTGATGCATTTGTATGATTTCAATGCATCAATGTAAAAAGCTCCACAAAAATTTTCGATCGTCCACCTCCACTAACAACCACTGCTATAATAGAGAAGAGATAAAACTTTTGGGGAGGTTTTGTAAAAACCTCCACTACAAGGTGTTCTCCTTGTAGTGTTTCATTCGTGCCCTAGGCTCCACTGATTGCTCCTAGGTAGCAAGTCTACTTTTGGAGTATGCCAATTAAAAGAATATTACATATGGATGCTAATGCCACAACCACTAATTGTATCAACAACCTGTCCAAAATCTAGTAAGTCACATGAATCTACTAAAAGAAAACCATTTCTTTGTCTCAAATACATCAATAGAGGAATGTTAAAACCAATTATACTATCACCTTTAAAAAATAATATTTTGATCTCCAGTTTGTCTTTCCAATCTTCCAATACAAGTGTGCCCAAGCATGGTATATACTCTTCCTTTGTTACTCCATACTAAGGTCAACGCACCTCTTTATTGTCAATTTGGTATGATGTCAAGTCTAACCCATGTAGGTCAAACATTCTGAAATGACTTGTTGTTACCGTCGTGTAACCTTTTACTAGTTCACAAGATTCCTTGGTCAAATATTCCATTGTCTTCACCTGTCCACTTATATCTTGAACATATTATTTATCTAAGAAAGTGTCCACAACTCTGGCCACTTCTATCACTATAGAGTCCATTATTTCATCGATCCTAGCAAACTTATGTTCAAATTCCTTCACTAAACCACTATCCACTAAAGCCTGCACAAAACTCCCTCCCAAATATTTGTCACAAGTTTCATTGATCTAATTCAACCTTCATTCCAAAGAGTCCAACTTCTCTCCATGATCGTAAAGAGAATTCAACAATTTTCCTACTAGCTTTTGCAAGGTTGCAATTCTAGTCTTCATATTTGAAACCCTCTTGTAGCACCAAGCATACACAAGGTTCATAGAAATAAAAAACTAAAGAACAATAGAGATACCTTCATCCATACCTTTATTATGCAAAGAACGAAGGACCTTCTCAACAATATGTCTCATTCTTTAATGCAAGATCATTGTCTTCTCTAGATGATGAGTAGGATCTCTATTGGTTTCATTCTTAGGAACTACACCCATCAATATAGTTAGTGCTTCCTAACAACTTGTACAATGTTCCAACCTAATCTCCCCTCAACAACACCATTGCTCCTCGAACCATGTTGAAGTTGTAATTGCTATTTTTTATAGTTTGAAATAACCAAAATGTCATTGGTTAGATATAATTTGAAAAACATGGTTTATATGTTTGATAATTTTTTATATATGAACTTGTGATTGTTTATTGGATGTAAGGTAATTTAAAGAAAGAAGAAAATTATAAAAAAAAATCATTTGATGTGAATTTAGTGATTGGGAAAAAGCAATTTATCCCTTTGCCTTGGAGGATTGGAGAAATAGTAATGAAAAGTTTTAGAAACATCAATGAATTTTTTGTTCAATTGGACCATTTCAATTTAAAACTAACTAATGAATTCAAAGGGTTCGACCCTAATAAGATGTTCATGAATCTTATGATTTATGTGGGTTACAATGTTGCATTTGCAAATACATTTTTAGTTGGAGAAGAGGAAGGGGATAGATAGATTCCTTAGGCAATTCTTATTGAAATAAATCAAGAATATATTGAAACTATGTGCATAAAAATTCGTTGAAAGAATATAGTTAATATTTTCGTTAATATAAAAATTCGTTGAAAGAATATATTGAAACTATATTGCATAACGATAAAATATTAATATTAACGAGAAAATATAAATATAACGAGAAAATATTAATATTAACGAGAAAATATTAACGAATTTGCAACAACTCTTTCAAGTTGATTTGGAAAATGATGAGGAAGTTTATAAAGGGGAAATTAATACCTTTGTTGTTAAAGTTTCAAATATGAGTGAGATTAAAATAAAAGAAGAATACCTACCCTCTCCGGTCCTCATTAAACAACTACATGAATGCTGGATTAAAAGAATAATCTATTTAAAATAAATATTGTCCTATCTTGATACTATAAGTGTCAAGAGGGGAGAGTGTTATCTAGAGTTAATTGAGTTGGATCTAGTTGTAATAACCGGAGACCTTGATGACCCAAAGATAATTTTAAATTCCATATTTATGTCTAAGGAGCAGTTTGAAGAGAAATTGGAATCATTGAAATCTGCATCTACTGAGAGATTCAACAGTTTAACAGAGTATTCAAAGTTTGAAGTAGAAATATAGTTAGTCAATTATGTAAACAAGAATCAAGATATAGAAAATACATTACATCAAATTTCAATTGACTACTGAGGGATAGAGGAGTCATTATTTGACATAAGTGTAAGACAAGAAGTAATTGTCGCACCAATGAGGGATTATACTGAAAATTGCTTAAATAAAGCTTTAATTAAAATAACATAAATAGATCAAGAAGATGTAGTTACAACCAATCAAATAATCCCAACAAAGGAGAATACAAAAGGAACACCGACCAACAGATAGATAAGGAGAAATCAATCAACTGATCACATCTTTCATAATTTTTCTATTCTTTTTCTCTTCTTGTTCAGGAATCATTCAATTGTGTCTTGTCATTATTTAGAAAACATAAATGATTTCTGATCATATCCTTCTTTATTCTTTTTGGGTTCATCCTTGTTCCACTGTATTTTTATGGTTCATGAGGGCGCCATCCTAGTCCATTTCGACAAATGCTATTTTTATTTATTAAAAAGAAGACTATTAAGACAATTATTTTTTAACTCCCAAGAGAATTACTTTGGGGTGTAGTTTCAATGATTTCTCAAACTCTAAGTTATTGAGCATGGGATGTTTGAAGTGCACTTATCATATTCTTTCTTATTTTTAAAGAAATACTCTTTTAAAGTTCTCTCAATTGTGGACTTGTGTCTTTCCTTCTTATGCATGTGATCAAAATTTATGATACAGTGATGGATGTGAGAATTATATTATTTTTCATAAAATGGTTATTGTATATTGTATTATTGTCTTTGAAATATTCCTAGTCCTCTTCTTAAGAATCCTCTTTGTGAATATATTATTTTTTAATCAATAATATTTTATATTTTGTTGAGCGATAAAGAATGGGGTTTCTTTTAAGTATCCCCTATTTTAATATTCCAACCATCAAGATATATCTTTCAGAACATACAGAGGAGTACCGCCTCTATAAAAATGCAGGGGAATATTTAATCCTTTTGAGGTTGTTGTTTGGATCTTAACCAATCTAAAAATCATCAGTGGGTTATGACCATACACCACATATTTCTCTTGTATATGGTCAACCACCCAACTATTGTGACATATTTTTGGCATATTTTCTTTTAAATGACCAAGATAAGGAATGATTCTACCATTCAACCGTCTAAATGCTTTACTGTCACTATCCCATTCCTTCTTTTCTCTTCATACAATGTGAACCATGGCCGCGTTGCCTCCACATTGTAAATACAATTTTTATTGATGGCATCCATTTCTAAATTTGATGATGTATACAAAAATTCAAAATGAATACGATGAAATTAAATATATATTATCAAATTAAAGAATGAATTTATTGATGACGTCAAAATTTCTATATTTATCGATGTATAAAAGAATTCAAACCAAATAGCATGGGATGAAATACATATTATCAAATTAAATGTAAAACATTTCACTGTACTAAATTGATAAATATAACTGACTTATTCTTTATCAAGCACCTTTTTCCATTCATTTGAATTAGTTCCCCTTCCCTTTTTTCCTCATATTGATGGTAATCCCAAACGACTACCCCTATTGTGTTGTCAATTTGCTTTATGTACTCACTGGTACAATAGAACAAGTTGTATACTATTGTTGACCAAAATTTGGTCACCTATATATTCCCTCTCCTGGAATAATTAAAAAAAATGACATTGGAAGATGAAATTTTTTGAACTATTATATGTTCATTGCATATCCCTCAGTATCATCTTCTCCATGTATTTCGCATAATCAAAATCAGAGTCTCTATGACCAAGATATCCATACTTTTGTCCAGAAGTCCAATGGAGGTATTACAAGAAGAAATATGAAAAATGTTCTAAGTGACATGTTCTCTCCTCTATTTCCTGTTCACCTCTATTCATTCTCTCATTTTATACTCAGTCATTTTCCCCATTGTCTCATTACTCTCATTTTCCCCTTACCATTTTCCACACTTAGCCATTTTTCCTTATTCCTTTCCATGCTCACTTTCATTTCCTTTTTCCTTTATTTTCCCATTTATTTTTATTTTCATTTCCATTTTCGTTATCCCATTTTTCCATTTCTTTCCTTTTCGCTTTTTCCTTTCCCATATTTCACTTAATTCATTTATTTCCCATATATTTATTTTCATTTTCATATTTTCCATATTTCTTTCCATATTTCACGTGACCCATTATATACTTTCCAGACTTAGTCTTATTTACTATGGCTTACCACGGGTTCGCGAGTTGGTGATATTTCCTAAGAGTATGTGTTATCTCCGCTACCCTCACAATGCACTTCGACTTCCACCACCTTTATAATGCACACAAATCCTTTTACTACTCTTTACTATGTAACTCCTCCAACACTTAGCCAAATATATGAGTTACCGCGGGTTCACGGGTTCGCGGGTTGGCGATATAATATTTCTTTCATATATCATATGCAAGTCCGCCCAACCAATTCTCAAGACTTAGAATATTTTACAACTATTTACCTCTCCTCACCTACCTCTGCATTCAAGTAAACCCGTGAATCCACCATATTATTTTAATAATATTTTTCATATCCTAAGTTTTACAAGGAACATTTCCAAGTGACATATGGCACTTTATTAACCAATGAGATATATCCACATGGTAGTTAGATGGATGGTGCCACATCGAAACTAATTGATGGATACACGTGGCAACATACAAAAAGTGACATATGACAACATACAAAAAAAGTGACACATGGCATGATTTTATTGGATGACATATGGCAGATTCTTATTGGAAGATTGTTTTCCTACCGAGTGATGACATGTGTCAAAATTTGGTTGGGTGACTCATCATTTATGACTGGGCATATTGGTTGTTGACTGGGCATGCAAAATTATTATTATATTCAACAATGTTTCAAGGGTCGAATCCTCCAAGCTCCATAGTCTCTTCTCTTCTTTATTTCTTGTCAAGTGTATGCTACACTTAACATTATATACCACTAAGACACTTTTATTCTTGTACATGTGGGATAATAATAATGAAGAAAAGCCAAATTTCAACAAAGGAGGTCAAAATTAAATCAAGGGTCCACATTTACCAATCAAACTTGATTGATGGTGGCTGAGTCACGATCTTGAAAAGGCTATATGTTGATCTTCGGGTGTCAGAATCATGCAAACTATATACCGTTGGAAATTTATTTAGACGTTGAAGATATTTGTATAGGTTTAAAATGTTTAAATTTGATACATTTTTATGAGAAATTAAAATCTCAGTCAACTGCATTTTTAATGGGCCTGTGTTGTTATAACCCTAATTTGCACTAGACATGCTTACCTGGAATCATGCCATCTCAGATTCCTTCTTTGCCAAAACACTACTGAACAACTCTTCTTAAAAACCTCTTTTATAAGGGCCCACATGCCCTACTCCATTACTGCACACGTTTACACACTAGCTGACCTAAAACAACCCGCGTGTACCTACAAAAGAACGAAAAAAGGAAAGTTGCCGACGAAACACACAACTTTGGGTGAGTTAACTAAATCTTCCAACCATGAATGGCCGAGGGTTCGACCAAATACCTAGCTTCTTCTATCCTATAAAAGAAGGGGTAGGGGTCCCATTTAAAAAGAGGAGAAGAATAGCAGAGAAACTATACCCAATTGCACATTCCCACTGTCCCAACCCTTTAGCCATCCTTGTGCAAGAAGAGAGATAGAGAAAATAAGTTGGAGGACATTTGAAGAGGAGCCCATGATCAGGTTCGCAGAGCAGTGGCCGATCTCGACATTGTCAGTTGATTCATTAAAAGTAATAAAGTAATTCTTTTCCCATCCCAGTTTATGAATTCTTCATAGTTTATTGAATATATGTTTGAATCTCTAACCCATTAATCTGTAGGTAAAATGCATGTATAGTTTGTTGCTTGTTTTGTATGGAGGTCAGCCTTGGGAGGAGAGTTGATAACAAGCGATCAAGTGTGAAGAAGGATCGACATCGAACGCCCGAAACAAGGTATGTTGGTCTAACCATGTATTTGCTTAAAATAAATGGGGATTAGGTCTGGGGACGAAGGTAGAAAGTAGGTTTCTTTTGGTCATATATGCATGCATAATATAACCCTATTTTCTAGTCCGTAAGGGGATTTACCACTCACAAAAGAATTGGCTACCATACTGGGGAAATCTAGGGTTTCTGGGAATGTTTTTTCTTGGGTATTGTTAAGAACTGGTTTCATTTCTTGTTTTTAAAGTTTCTGCAAAAGTCTGAGCTAACAGAGATTCTGGTCTTCCATACCAATTATATTTGTTTCTTTGCTTAACTACATCTTTTTTTTTGAGACCCACAGAGGTACACGCGACCTGTATAAGGTATGCACGCGTGTACCCGCGCCCTACCCTCACACAACCCTCTTGTACACGCTAGCTGAGGAGGTGTCAGTCGCGTGTATGATTTCCAAAAATTTCTTTTAGGGAGGCAGTCATCCTCTCCCTTGTCAGAAGTAATTTTTCTTAGGGGTATTCTGGAACTCATTCTAGTCTCTGTTTTTTCAGTTTTGTAGCTTAGGTTTCACCTCAGATTGGTTTTGTTCTATGAAATTTTCCTTCAATTGTTTTCTTTTTCTGTCAAAGTAAGTTTTTGAGTCTTCAAGAGATTCTGGTTCTCAATACCAGTAGTCTCTGCCATTGCTTTATTGTTTGTATTTTTATTTTTGAAGAGTTGCAGAGGTACACACGGCCTGCATATGGTTTGCATGCGTGCACACATGCTCTGACCTTACACAAATCGCGTGCACACGCTGGCTGTTGAACTGTCAACAATGTACTCGTTGAGATTTTTTTTTTTAAGGAGAGGCAGCCATCCTTTTCCTTGTCAAGAGTTATATCTCTCAGGGTTCTTAGTCTTTGTCATAGCAGCTTAGCCTAGGTTTGGACTCTATTATAGCTTGCTTTTTCAATTAGAACATTTCTTTGTGTTTCCTAGCTTTTTAAACTTATTTTTAGCTTGAAATTTTAAGAAAAATGAGTTGCATTTAAAAAAAAATCCTCCTCATGGCCCTGGGGGGGGGGCATGAATCGTGCATTCATTAGTTTCTTTTAGAATATTTTGTTATTTCTACTTTGATTGGAAGAAAATATAAAAAAAAAAACTTAGTTTGTTAGATCTCTTTCTTTCCTGGCATTTTCTTTGCATTGCTATTTGAAAAAGAAAAAGAAGTTAGCATAGCGTTGTGTTTTCTTCTAATTTTAAAAGCATTTCAAAAATAAAAATAAAAATATAATCTTTCTTTGCTAGTGTTCATATAAGTTTCATCATTTTTCGCAAGAGTCTTAACACCATCAGTTGCACTACCACACCCTTTTGAGTAAATCAAGCTAGTAAAAAGAACGCTAATTAAAAATTACTAGACTTTATGTTTGTAGGGTCCATCAACTAGATTAGGCTAGAGCCTTGATTTAGGTTGGAGAGGAAACTCTTCAAGGCTATAAAACAAACATACAAGTCTGTGCTAAGGAGTGT
>SNQJ01S0008165.1:168835-190351 GCA_010110895.2 Picea sitchensis
CATGGGTCTCGAATCCATTCGATGTACTCATTTGTCTTCCGGACTAGTTGCTTTCGATACCCTTGGCAGGTTTCAAGCTTGATACCCTGCTCATTGTGGTCTACACGACTTTCGACTGTACCCGCCTGGTGACTGTTCGCGCACTGGAAACCTAGTTGCCTATATTTTCTAGTGACATACACAGGTGACTGTGGGGCTATACTGCGGTACCTAGGATGAACATCGGGCCATGATTTGCAGAGTATACCCGGAGGGTGCTTCCGTTTTCAATTTGCACTTGCATCGGTAAGTTGCTCTAGTGTTGGTTGGTGTAACTATTCTTCCAACTAGTTAGTCATTTGCTTGATTTGCCTTTAGGAACTTTTAGTGTGTGCTCTGAGCTCCCTATTTTTCCATAGTGAGTTAGTCAGTTGTGGCTTTGGGTCTATGACCTAGGGTGGTAGACCACCCACTCCACTAGTCAGGAGGACTTTTTTGTCTTCCGCTTAGAAATGTGGAGCCGCCTCTTTATAGGCGTTGTTTTGATACCACTGGTTTGTTAGAGTTAGTGCGTGAGACTTTTACGGACTTGAAAGATCCCGCAAGGGGAGAACCTATGCATAGGATATTCATGGCCAAATTTCTCGACGATACCAACCAAGGATCCCCTTCATAAGGGGATTCTTGTGATTTTCCCTTCTTCGGAAACATTGGTGTCCCTTTGATGGCCACTTTGTACATTCTTGGGTTGAATGTGGGATTACCGGTTTGGCTGGGTACCATTCCAAATGTCCCAAATGCTCTTGACGCTTCTAAGTTAAGCACTTTATTTCTTGGGAACCCTGTTGATGTTTCTTCGTTAGAAAATTCTTCGCCTCCTCCTTCTCTCGCCTCTGGTGAAAGTACTGTTACTAGTAATCAGAAGTCTAAACGAAATAGAAAGAGGAAGAATAGGAAGAAGAAAGCACCAACCTCTGCGAGTCATGTTGGAGATAGGTTGAAAATATCTACAAGTCACGTTGAAGACTAACACCCAACCTTTGCAAGTTATGCTAGGGGAAATCACCCACCCTCTGCAAGTCATGCCGGGGGAAAAATTCCAGTCACTACTAGTCATACTGGTAATAGGTTTGCAGCCTCTGCAAGTCATGTTATCGACCCATCACCAACCTCTACAAGTCATGTTGGAGATGTGCAACCAACCACTGCCAGTCATGTTGGGGGCATTGATTCTATTGAGAAACCTAGACGGATAGGACATAAGCCTAGGTTCCCTTGTAAGATTTGCAAGGGAGATCACCTTACTCATTTGTGACCTGGCCTTCCAGAGGTACGAATATTGTGGTCCTTGTCTGCAAGCTCTTCTGATTCTAAGTCTTCTGAGGTTTCCTCGTAGCCTATTCAGCCATTGGTTGAGAAAGTGGTCATGCCGATGCAGTCATCGGCTGATCCCACTCCTCTTCTGGGGGGTGAGGTACCTTTAGATCATGTAGTCCCGTAGCCTATTCATCCATTGGTTGCGAAAGTGGTCATGCCAATGCAGTCATCGGATGATCCAACTCTTCTTTTGGGGAGTGACCTGTCTACCGACTATGTTTTTATCATTATTGGTTCAGTTATTTCAGAACAAGGGGGCATTCCACTTGTTTCGAGAACACCCCCTCCAAGCCCTAGGATGGTTTCCTTTGATTGGAATGACCTTGTTGAGCCTCAACTTCCTTCTGTCGCACCTTTTCAAATAAGGGTTGAATTTAATTCAACAAACATTTATCGATGTATTGTGGATGAAGGAGTCTCTGCAAGTATTTTATCCTCCTCAGTTTGGAAAGTCTTGGGATCTCCCAAGCTTGTGTCTTCTTCGCATGAACTATTGGATTTTGATAGACATCCTAGTGAATATTTGGTGGTTCTTCCTTAGTTGCTTATCTCGTTAGGTGGGAATATTGTCCGTGTCGATGTTATAGTGGTACAAGGCCTGCTAGATTTCAATATGATTCTCAGGCATGATTATGTATATGCTATGAATGTTGTGGTGTCTACGCTCTTCCGGGTGATGCATTTCTCTCACAATGGAAGCATTGTCACTATTGACTTGCTGGCATCTGATAATCACCATCCTAATTCAAAATTATTTCAGATTACCCCTTTATATGTTCCTAGCGTTCGTGTAGACTCTACCCGACCACGGGTTAATTGTGTGGCATCTTATCCTTGATGTTCAAATGCTTCTGAGAAGGAACCTATGCAATCATGTGTTCCCTCTCGAAATTTGGTCTCAACAATTGAACCATTGGTTTATCCAATGGGGGCACGGGAGCCCTTGTTTTCCCCTCTTGGTCCAAGTAAGCTTGAGTATCGTTCTGAGTATGATCTCATTGTTAGTATATTCGCAAGCCCTCGTGATCGTGATTCTTCGCTGATAGAACCTGCCAGTCCTGGTCAGAACATCCATCGTCATATGGAGTATGGTCAATTTACTTCATCCTTTGGGACTGTCGACCCTCATTTGCATGATTTCTCAGATTTTGAATTTCCTTAAGATGAGGCTATCCTTGAAGCCATGACTACGGTTTCTATCCCGCAAGAGGACTTACACCGTGGTTTGTGTTTTCTTCCCTTTTGAGAGACTTCCCAAGTTGATTATCGAAGAGTCTCTTGGTCTAAGCCTAGCAATGGGCTCTACCTGAACCAGTTTCATACATGAGTTGTAGCCCCCATGGAGTCTTCTTTAAGCCATTTTCAGACTCCCTAAAGATGAAAAGATTGCCGAGTGACCTTGTTTCTTCACACTCATTAAATTGGTCTAGAAGAATGTTCCTTAAATGGGTCTTCTTTTAAGCCCTTTTTAGACCCTCTAAACATGAAAAGATTGTCGAGCAATCTTGTGGCATTTCATGCTCATTATACTAAAATTTGAAGTCACGTCTGTCCGACGGTAGTTTACCCCTTTTTCAGTCTGGACGGTCAACTGTATGAACAAAGGTATACTCTAAGGAACTTCCGTTCTCTAGAAGAGTACTCTCAAGTATAATTTTAACCCTTTTTCGGGCCCGAGGGACTAAATTTACGAAAAAGGAACCCCCACGGAGTCCATAGTTAAGCTCTTTTCAGACTCCCTAAAATTGAAAAGATCATCGAGTGACCTTATTCTTTCACACTCGTCAAACTGGTCCAGAAGAACATTCATGACGGAGTCCATAGTTAAGCCTTTTTCAGACTCCTTAAAAATGAAAAAATGGCCAAGTGATCTTGTCTTTATCACACTCATTAAAATGGTTTTCAATAGACGTCTTGTCGGTGCTAGTTTACCCCTTTTTCGAACCGACTAGACTACCTTTGAAAAACGTACCCCAATGGAGTCTCCTTTTATGTTTTTTCAGACTCTCTAAACATGAAAAATCACCGAGCTTACCTTCTCTAGGCTCGTTAAACTCACATCGAAGGACGTTAACATTGTGTGTTTTATTAATCACATTTTCATACCCACGTCTTTGGCCTAAAGCCGACTCCATGTTGCTCTCAACTGACCCATCTGAAGCATGCCTTATATGCAAGCCCTGTAGCACTTTGCCTATGAGTCTTGACACCTTTGTCCCCTGGAGGATTTTTACCGAGTGTCCTTTTCTTGCATATGTCCCTTCTCCTTGAGCATCCCTGTGTTCTGTGTGCTTGGAACTAGTACATTTGCGACACTCGATTCTCCTTTGTAACGTAACATTCTTTTATTCTTTTTCCAAAATTATTGAAAAAAGACAAAAAAAAATAAAATATACCCCAAAAAGAGGAAGGGAAAAGTATTTTCTTTATTGGCAGCATAATGAGTCGCCCTTGGATAAATCACACCTGTCCGTTTATTCATCAAAACCCTGGGATTTAATATGATCATAGGAAGCTATTCTCGCTACATAGAGTTGTGTCGTCCTCCGTTTGGTTATTCTTCCAAACATATGGAGAGTTTGCGTTGCCTCCTTCCTCGTAAACTTATGTTAATTCCATGCTACCCGAGTCTCATAATTTTTCATGCTGTTATCCAAGGGAAGTTTTTCACCAAGCCTGAGTCGGCCCCTCTGCAGTTTGTCTCTTGCCCTCATACCCGGCCATCCTGAACATCCAATCAAGTCCTTGTTCGAAATCAATGAAGCTTTTAGTCTGATCATCAATATTATCTAGTCCATGAACGACAAGCCGTTGAATACCTCTGGGTAGTGTAGTTGTACACTCATATTCCACTCCTACCTAAGTTTTGAATATTTTTAAGTTGTTGCTCGAGCTCTGAAGACCTCATCTCCAGCCATCAGGTCGTATCAACTTCTAGAAGATGGATACTCTATATGTATATCTTTTTGATTTCGAGATGTATCTCCACTGTGTATTGTTCGTGGCTACTCTTTATATAGTTATATGACATGGATCTACATTGTATTTGATTGGTAGCCATGATTCTATCCCGAGCATGGGTAGGCCCGCCTCGGTGAGACAATTGTTATTTTGCAGACGACGCCTCCCGATTCCTAGTCCCTGGGCTCAATTGTTCGGCACATCGGTGAAGATTGTTAATTTATTTCAGCCATCATATGCTCTTCTGACCTCACACATTAGGGGGCATATGTTATAACCCTAATTTGCACCAGAAATGCTTACCTGGCATCAAGCCATCTCAGATTCCTTCTTTGCCAAAACACTGCTTAACAACTCTTCTTAAAAACCTCTTTTATAAGGGCCCACACAACATACTCCATTACTGCACATGTGTACATGCTAGCTGACCTAAAACAACCCACGTGTACCTACAAAAGCACGAAAAAAGGAAATTTGCTGACGGAACACACAACTTTGGGTGAGTTAACTAAACCTTCCAACCATGTATGGTTGAGGGTTTGACCAAATACCTAGCTTCTTCTAGCCTATAAAAGAAGGGGTAGGGGTCCCATTTAAAAAGAGGAGAAGAATAGTAGAGAAACTATACCCAATTGCACATTCCCATTGTCCCAACCCTTTAGCCATCCTTGTGCAAGAAGAGAGACAGAGCAAAGAAGTTGGAGGACATTTGAAGAGGAGCCCAGGATCAGGTTTGTGGAGTGGTGGCCGGTCTCGACATTGTAAGTTGATTCATTAAAAGTAATAAAGAAATTCTTTTCCCATCCCACTTTATGAGTTCTTCATAGTTTATTGAATATATGTTTGAATCTCTAACCCATTAATCTGTAGGTAAAATGCATGCATAGTTTGTTTCTTGTTTTGTACGTAGGTCAACCTTGGGAGGAGATATGCTAACAAACGATCAAGCGTGAAGAAGGATCAACATCGAACACCCGAAACAAGGTATGTTGGTCTAACCATGTATTTTCTTAAAATAAATGGGGATTAGGTCTAGGGACGAAGGTATAAAGTAGGTTTCTTTTGGTCATATCTGCATGCATAATATAACCCTATTTGATAGTCCGTAAGGGGATTTCCCACTCACAACATGCATGACAACCCAACTTCACGAGCTCATATCTTGAGATCCAAGCGATGGATTTGGGAAAAGTTATATCATTGGAAATATGAGATGATGAAGAGAACATAAGAAGTGGTTTACATGGATAATTTTGTTTTTTTTAACTTCCATAAAATTAAATCACAGTCGTCCTCTTTTAGTGGAGAATTAATTAAATTAAAAATAAATAAAAGTTTAATTAAAAAAAATTATTAAAAAGGGAGAGGGAGTCATTTTCAATATAATTATATTAATGATGCGAGTTCAATAATTAGGAATTAATAAAGAATTAATTAAAGGGAATGTTCCAAGAAAATACTTGTACGATAATTTCTAGAAGGGAGAAACCCTAACCGCTCAAGCAGTTAGAAAATATCTCCTTAAAAAGAGAAGAGAGTCTCCATCAAAGGTAAAATAATCAGTATTTCCAGAGGGGAAGGGAAGAAGATCAGAGGAAGAATAAGGTACAACCTTGGATACACAATCAAGCTTCTGATCAAAAGAAATAAATCTCCATCTCCATTTATATATATATATATTCTTCTACACCACTTCTCATAGTTTTATGCTCAAATCTCAGAGTTGGGCACAAGGCTTAGTTGTTGAGTGTTCTTCGTATACTCTTCTAAGATATTTTCTTATATGATCATGGAGTATTTGCAACCACATATATGGATGTCAAATATTTTGTAATGAAGAATATCTTTCATGAATAAAACTCCACAAAGAATTGCTTCGAGGTTGATCTTGACTATATCTTGTTACTTTGAGTTTTAAGTATTAGGTATTTGAGGTTGACATGTCAAATTATCATTTGATATTGATTGCAGTACTCTGTTAAAATTCTTTGAGATGATCATTATCTCCTATGAAGAATATATGGATGTATTTATATATTATTAAGAATATCGTGTGTGATGTTGATCACAATTTAATTCAGATGTTGAATCCCTCCTTCAATTTTTTCCAATTAAAAGACTTTTGCTGCACATAAAGATCACATTGAGTTATTGAAGAACCATTTTCATATAAATCCAAGCACTAAATATTTGGGGTTTTCTGCCTAGCACTCCCCCTAATCCAAGATATTCAAAGATATATCTTTTAGCCAGAGAGGAGAACCACCTCTCTAAAAATGAAGGGGGACTACATCCTCGTGTGGTTTTCGTTTCGGTGCTAATGTATTCAAGAATCAACAATTATGTACCCCTATGCCATAGAGCCCTTTGATGTTTTCGTTTGTTGAACAAACCCCTTCAATTTTTTCATGTACTTCTCTAAGAAGAACATCCAACTAAATGATATCACCCCAACTAATTCAACATCATCAGGTAGGTGAATTAGAATATGGAATTGCAAGTCCATAAAACTTGTGGGTAGTTCCTTCTCAAGAATAAAACAATCTCAACTATCTCTCAACGCCACCATGGAATACTAGCCTTATGAATCTCCCTTGATGTGATCCAATGAAAAAATACAAATAATTATGATATGGCACATGACAAGTCTTAAGGGAAGTCATGGTTCACACAACGATGCACGAACAAAGGATAATGACACTACAAAGTAAGCATAAACATCAATAATTTCCATAAAATTGTGAGTGCATAGAATCATGTATTCAACATACATATCCTTAGAAGGTTTATATAGTCATGTGATTTCAACCCCGACAAGTTCCCTTCTATAGTGAAGCAAAATCGTAGAGTCGACCCATATAAAGAAGGTCCCTTCACACGCAATATAACATCCTTCGCCATAGAAAGACCAACTTTCTTCAAAATCTATGGGATGTCACCTTCTCTAAAAGACCAATAGGGACTACCCTCTCCTCTAGTTTTGTTTCTTGGACAATGTCTCTCTTTAGTATTTGAAACAATACTCCTAAAAACCAATGTGTCGCTTTTATTCCATGATATGTGCCTCCATAAAGAAGATGAAACATTTTTCAATATATGCACGAGATATAGTAAGTGGCCAATCTTAAGATGCTCCCAATATGGAAGCTCATACAATAAATATTTCCTTTTGATCCTAATGGGAATTTTCTCAACATAGGTGCTATAGTGGGAAAACCCCCCTATGGACTACACTAGGGTTCAACATGTAGGAAAATATAACCATCTAAAATTCTCCCACTTTTTATAACTACCCCGAATATACCCCACATTCATGCATGAAATACAAAGTGAAAATATCCGGTAACTCTACCTTTTAATCCGCGTTTGGTGTCGATCCTTTCGTATTTGATTGCTCCGCTGACTAAAAGCCTCCTCCCAAGGCTGGCCTACATTCAAAAATAGATAAACAAGGAACTACAAACATGCATCTCATATGAATCATGGGTTATATGTTAGTATAAAACATAAATCAAACATAGATATTTGACGCATCATATTTCAGGACAAAAAAAGTATTACTTTTATTGATATCGCAATGTTTACTTACAATGAGATCGACGAAAAACATGGTCCAAGATCCTCTTCACCAAGATACAACTGCGCTTCTAGGTATCTTTCTCCTCTCACACTTCTTCTAGGGAAATGGCATAGGCTTATGATGGAGGAAAAAGGGCTAGAATGAGAAATTCTGATGCAAATCTCACAAGGTGGCTGCAAATTATTGGGGAAAGGAGGGGATGTGAAACAGGCAGAGTTTCAATGTTCTTATTCTTATGTTTGGAATGAGACCCCAACAACTCCTTTTATATGACAAAAGGATGTTTATTTGGTTGGGTGATGGGATATAGGCGATGGGACAGTTGGAAAACTACCCAATAGCCCTTAATCTCAATGAATTCCTTGCAAATTTTTAATTTTTGCAACTTTTGTGGGTATATGCCAACTATAATGGTGAAGATAGCGTATGTACGCAAGTTGTAGTAGTACAAAAAGAGTGTGTACATGGGAAGTAGTGGTGCAGGGCACGCACATCTTCAAAAATAATGTTTTTAGGAAGATTTGCTCTGTGATGGCTTGGCAAAAATAGCAGGTAAGAGGGTCTAATGCGAGGTATGCATGAATGGTGAAATTTAGGGTTATAAAAGATGCCCCCTAATGTGTGATTTCAGAAAATCATCAGATGGCCGAAATACATTACAAAATCTTCACCAACGTACGAAGCAAGTGAGCCCGAGACCAGAGTTCGGGAGGTGCCATCTGCAAAAATAAAAATTGTCTCACCGAGGCAGGAATATCCATGCTCGGGATGAAATAAATCATGGCTTCCAATCAAATACACTACAGATCCATGTCATATAACTATATAAAGTGTATTCGTGAGAAATACACAATGGATCTACATCTCAAAATCAAATATATACATGTATAGTATCCATCTTTAAGAAGCCAAATGACGCCCGATGGCTGGAGATGAGGCCTTCAGAGCTCTAGCAACAACTTCAAGATCTTCCAAAATTAGGTAGGAATGTAATGTGAGTGTACGACTTCACTACCCAGAGGTCTTTGATGGCTCGTCGGGGAATAAACAAGAGGATCTCGGTGATAAGGCAGAGAACTTCACTGATTTCAAACAAGGACTTGATTAGACTTTTGGGGATGGCTGGGCATGAGGTCAAGATAAAAACTGTAGAAAGGCCGACTCAGGTTGGGCAAAAATTCCCTTGGACAATAGCACGACAGATGATCTGACTCAGGCAGCATGACATTGACATAAGTTCACGATGCAGGAGGCAACACAAACTCTCCATGTGTTTGGAAGGATAACCAAACAAAGGAGGAAAAAAATCTACGTAGCGAGAACAACTTCCTAAGGTCATATTAAATCCCAAATCATGATGACAAATGAAAGGATGTGATTTTTCCAAGGGCGACTCATTGTACTACCATAAAAAGAAAATAATTTTCCTGTCCTCTTTTTGGGGTATATTTTATTTTTTTGTGTCTCTTTAAATATTTTGAAAATATTGAAAAGTAATAAAAGAATGCTACGTTACAAAGGAGGAACGAGTGTCGTAAGCATACTAGTTCCAAGCGCAAGGAACACACTAATGCTCATAGGAAGGAGACATGCGCAGGAAAAGGACACTAGGGGAAAATTCCTCCATGGGTCAAGGTGTCAGGTCGTAGAGGCAAAGTGCTATAAGGCTTGCGTATAAGGCATGCTTCAAAGGTTCAGTTGAGAGCAACATGGATCCAGAATTAGGCCAAAGACACAAAGATGCAACTTTGATTAGAAAGACACAATAAAACCCCATTCAATGTATTTTTAACGAGCCCAGAGAAGGTATTATTGGTGGTTTTTTCACATTTAGAGAGTCTGAAAAAACGTAAAAGAAGACTCCAGTGGGATACTTTTTTCGAAGGTAGTCTATTTGAATCGAAAAAGGGATAAAATAGCACCGAAAATACATCTATTCAAAACCATTTTAACGAGTGTGACATAGACAAGATCACTCGACAATATTTTCAATTTTGAGGAGTTTGAAAAGAGCTCAACTATGGAATCACAACCATTTTCTAGATTTAGTCTCCTTAGCCTGAAAAAGTATAAAATTTATTTAGGAGAACTCTCCTGGTGAGACGAATCTCCCGAGGTGTACCTTATTCCTCCTTAATATATAGGCCGGACAAAGGGGTAAACTCATGCCAGTAGATGTTTTTCAAAACCAATTTGACAAGTGTGAAAGAACAAGGTCACTCGATGATATTTTCAATTTTAAGGAGTCTGAAAAGATCTTAACTATGGACTCCATAAGGGATGTTCTTCTGGACTAGTTTAACGAGTGTGAAGGAACACGATCACTCAAAAATATTTCAATTTTAGGGACTCTGAAAAGAGATTAACTATGGACTCCATGGGGGTTCCTTTTTCGTAAATTTAGTCCCTCAAGCTCAAAAAAGGGTTAAACTTATACCTGAGAATACTCTTCTAGCGAACTGAAGTTCCAAGAGTATACCTTTGTTCATACAATTGACCATCTAGACTGGAAAATGGGTAAACTACCGTCGTACATATGTGCTTTCAAATTTTAGTTTGGTGAGTGTTAAGGACAACAAGATCACTCAACAATCTTTTCATGTTTAGAGAGTCTGAAAAGGGCTTAAAATAAGACTCATTTTCTAGGAGTCCCGAGGGTGAGGTCAAGAGTCATGACACATCAGACATATGAGGATCAATATCGTAATCATGACAATACTAACAAGGACTCCTGAACCTAAATTCATTAACGATGGCATGGACACCAAAATGCAACCAAGATATACCTAGGGTATCCATGTGGAGGTAGGCTCTATCACTAAATTACGACACTTCTAAAGAAGCAATGACGGTTACGTGTCACAATTCGGTGGGATCGATCTTATGGCAAAGAGGAAAAGACAACGAGATGCAAAAAGTGGAGGTGGAATCCTAACTTAAATGCAAAAAGTTGGAAAAATGACTTTTACCAAAGAATCTTTAAAAGTGACCGATCTCTCAAAATGTTTTCCAAACCAAAAGTGAAGTGTAACGTAACATCCAATGAGAAACTCAAGAACCACGTTAAAATATTTTCAAGCCAAAAAAAATGAGAAAAGGGTTCAAAAAAGTGGCAAGAAGGGCCAAAAAGGTCTATAAATAGAAACCGACAACTCATTTTCACCATTGCAAATTGAGAACTAACCAAAAAGATAAAAATACCCCTTTTCTAAAAGAGTTGATTCTGGGAGCTTCAAAGGACGAAATAAATTTCTGCTCAGACCAAGTAAGTACCAATCAACCCCTCTTGCATTTCCATACTTCCTTTCTGCATTTCTTTTGTCTTTTGGGGGGCCGCTCCCTTTTAAAAAAGGGTGGCCCTATGTGTACACGGGATATCCAAGGAAAACCTGTATATGCCCGTGGGAAGAAAACAATCTGCCCATGTGCATATGCGACTGTGTCCAATACAACCCGTGTACACCCTCAATAGCATGGAAGAAAAGAAAAGAAAGAGATAACTCCCCCCATGAACTTGTCATGTAATGGGATGTATGTCCACTGGAGAGAGAGGGAGCATGAGGATATAGATATATTGGTCGATGAGGAGCCTGCAACTATGGCCGCATTGAGACAATGCGGGTTATGGAAGTTTTTCCAGTGTCCATTCACGAGGGCNGTGGATTATTGGCACCTTGATGCTGAGGAATTTATGCTCGAGGGGCAGTCATTGACTCCAACGACTGAGGACATCTACTTTCTGACTGGCTTCTCGTGGAGAGGGGAACTAGTCAAATTGCGTGCATTTCCCCCTAGGCCCCACAACATTGTTGAGTTGATCATAATGTATTGCGAGGCCGACACTGAGAAAGTAGGTTCTCAGGTGCCGATCAACAAGATTACCAACCTATCAATGAAGGTGATAGTTTTACTTATCGGGCGGATCACTGGATTCACAACCTTACATCAGGCCTCCCAGGCGCATATGCACTATGCGGTACAATGCTTAAACACATGATTGTTCGATTGGAGCATGAACATGCTTGACTGCATGAAGAGACAACTCACCGAGTGTTGCAGGTGGAGTAACAAAAACTTTGGATTTGGTACCATTTTATGTTCATTATTCTTTGAGAGGGTACCTAGTCTTAATCCACGAGAGATTGTGCGGGGGCATGTGACCTCGCTCCCAGCAGTGTGTAGATGGGCATCATTTCTACTGCAACAGGGGGGAGGTAAGACCATAGAGGCCTTCGATGATGCATTTTTGACTGGTGGGCATGAAAGATTCTGATGATAGAGGACTACCCCTATGTCGGGATCAACTTTTCCAGGGATATGGACATGCCTATACCTCCTGGAGCTGAGCGAGGAGAGATGGGTACGTTTGTTTTTAAAGTTATTTAATTTTTTAATTTATTTATATATATATCATTTTTTTATGTGAATCAAAGTATTTGACAACTATGTATCTGTTTATGTACAGATGTGGGACTAGTTTGTCCAACAAAATTCGTGAGGACCAGGCAACGTCCTCGACCAGAGGCAGTAACAACAACTGTCGCCAGACCAAAAAAAACATTAGGGGGACCTCTAGCTGGAGAGGCTGCGAGAGTGTTGAGAAGGGTGGAGCAGAACCTCACCGCGCTCACTCATACGGTGCCCATGGCCGAGATCGAGGAACTCTTGCCATCTATGCAACCTCATGTAGTGGGGGTTCCACGGACTTGGGTCCATCTTTTCCGGTGTTTGGAAAACACCGTCGTTCACTATGGTAGGGCCAACAGGCCTTGTGCTTAGCTAGGGTGGACCACTTATGTTCCGAGGGAACTATTTTGTATATTTTTGAGGGCATAAGCCCCACGATATATACCAGACATATTATTTTTTAGGCACTTGCGCCCACCTATGTGCTATGAGAATTTTGATATATATATATATATATATATGCATATTTACATATTTTATGTCGTATGGATCACATTTTTACAATGTATGTACATGTGTATGTGTGTGCTTATTTTTGTGTGTGTGCAATATGCCAATATAATACTTGATTATCTAGAGTATCAATCATTTGATTTAGTCTCCTAGGAAAATGGATATACATAATGTAATCAAAGAAACGTTTTAAGAGATGCACCTTAAGGAATCGTCGGTGTAGAGAAGGATCATAAACGCGATAAACCTCATTTAACTGGGACACAACCAACTGTGCATCTAAGTAGACTTAGAGGTGAGAGACACCATGAAAAAAGTGTCACGAAGAAACTCTATCACTGCATTGGACTCGACGACATTGTTTGTGGCGTCACTTAAAAAAATACCTCTAGTAGATAGCAACTGACCCCGAGGTGTGAATATTACCCAAGCTATGAAAGAAAGCCTCTAAGTGTGTCAGCTAGCACCGTTCGTGAACCCAATGAACACCTTTGATTTACTTGACATGTTCCACAGTGAAAAATATGATATCAATAACGACATGTCCATAAAACAAAAAGACAAAAAACTATCTGTATAAGAACTATAGATATTCACAAGAATTCACCCAAGGCGACCCACCTACGAGTAATAATTCTTTAGGTAGAGCCCATTTCTAGGCTTCACTAAAGCGTTTCCCTCAAAGTCAACCAGACGATAAGCGCCCTTCTTTAGTACCTCCTTCACAATGAAAGGTTCGAACCACATGGGTTTGAACTTTCCTACCCGCAGGGGATCCTTATATTGGTTGTAGACTAGGACAAGGTCACCTTTGGAGAAAATCCGAGGATGAATAGACCTATCATAATGACACTCGACTCTTTGCTTGTGAGCCTCAGTAGCCAAGGCTACATCACGTCATTGCTCATCGAGCTGCTCGAGATATAATGAGCGTTCCTCAAGCGGTGAAGTGTCTAGAAATAACTGTATTGCCAACTTTAGAGATGGGATCTGGCACTCTATAGGCAAGACTGCTTCCAACCCATAAACAAGTTGAAAATGTGAGAAACCGGTGGCAATATTTACAGATGTTTGGTAGGCCCATAATGTCGAGTAGAACATCAAATGCCAATTTGACTTGACAAAATTGATCGTTCATTGTAGAATAGTCTTGAGGGAATTATTCATAGCCTCCACCTGACCATTCTCTCGTGGGTATTAGGGTGATGAATTCTCTTGCCTCAACCCAAGATTTATTGTTAACTCAGACATCATTTTATTTTGAAAGTGACTGCCATGGTCAGTGACAATCTCCTTCGGGATGCCTAACCTTTCTATTATCTGATTGAAAATAAAGAGAGTTGTTGTCTCGCCATCATTATTGAATGTTGGCATAGCCTCGACCCACTTTGTGAAGTATTATACCATTACAATGATATATCGATGCCCCTTGGCTGAGGCCAGGGATGATTTTAAGGATGAAAATTTATTTTAAAATGTAGAAACCTTGGCGAATCTTACTAATCCTTCATATGTCAACTATAAATGTTTGGCGATATTTTTGTAAAAATATTCAAGTTTCTAAGTATTTTATATAGTTTTTATAAATTTTTGGCTATTTTTAAGGTAAAATAATTTTATCCTATAGAATTTGGGTGAATCATTTTTAAAATAGCGAATCTCATTTTTGGAAAAACCATGGAAAATTAGCCCATGAGCGAAATTTAGCCCCCAAAATCATCCCTGGCTGAGGCTGGGTGGCATGTAGTGAAATCAATCCCCCACTTGGTGAAAGGACCAACAGTAATGACGAGAAACATGGGAGGGGGGTGTGCCCTCATCTTTCGAGAGAAGATCTGACATGGATGGCACTTCTTGAATGATTCAACACAATCCTAGATTAACGTCGACCAAAAGTAACTGGCTCGTAGAATCGTTTGGGCTGTTTCCAACCCAGAAAAATGACCACCACATGCTCCAGTGTGGAAGTAATTAAGAATGAGTTCCGCTTCTTCATGAGTGATGCACCGACGAAGGATGCAATCTACACCTTGATGATACAAAGTGTCATCGAGTATGAGATAGTTTTTACCCTGATGGCATATACGTCGATGCTCATAATGAGAAGCGGAAGTAGGGAACTTCAAATTCTGGAGATAGACTAGTATATCTCCATACTAGGGGTCTGAAGATGAAATTAGAAAAATATCTCCTTTAATCGGTGATTCTTTTTGTGTAACACCACCTGATTCGACCGGAAGTTCTGCAAAGACTAGTGACTTTTTGGATTTTGCGGAAACAAAATCCAAGTCAAATTAATGGAGTATAATGATCCATCTATTGATATTTCCTTCGATGACACGTCATGTCAACACGTATTGAAACAGATTCACAATGACAATGATAATGGTCTTTTGAAGCAGAATATAATGACGGAACCGCTGGACAACATGCACTGTTGCCAACACTATCTTCTCAACATGGGAGTAGTTGAGTCCTGGTCCAAACAGGCCTCGACTCAGGTAATAAATCACATGCTCTTCAAGCAGATTGTCCTCTTGAACCAAGACCATACTGATGGTCGACTTTGCAGCGACCAAGTACAATAAGAAATATTTATTACAATTGGGAGGCCGGAGCAGAGGGGTAGATGTGAGGGCACGTTTCAATGCTTTGAAAGAGAACTGAGAGGATTTGTCCCAATGGAAAGGGACTCCCTTCTTCAGCAAATGCATGAACCCTTTAGTGATCTCGACATAGTTTGTGATAAAACGCCGGAGAAAATTCGCTTTACCCTGTAAGCTTTGAAGCTGAGGGACTGTGCACGGGGGAGGAAAATGAACTATTTCCTCAACCTTTAGAGGATCAACCATGATACCTATTTTCAAAACTATGAAACTTAGAAGATGACCCGATGTCACATAGAACCTTCATTTGTTTGGATTCAAGTGAATCCGATAGTAGTGGCATCGCTCAAATATTAGTCGGAGGTGCATGGGATGGTCAACTCTCTTACGAGATTGTGATGCTAAATCATCGATATAAGCCTCGACTATATGTCTAAGGTCGTGGAAAGAAAAATACATGGCCCGTTGAAAAGTGGCTCCAACATTCTTCAGGCCAAACGACATCTTTCGATAAGCAAATGTACCCAATGGATAGATAAAATATGTTTTACGCTGGTATTCAAGCTTAATCTGTATCTGATTGTATCCCAAAAAACCATCCATGAAATAAAAGACCTCACATCCTACACACTCATCAACAATCTGGTCAATGAATGGGGTGGGGAAATTATCCTTTGGACATGCCTTGTTCAAATCACGGAAGTCCATACATACGTGAATCGTTCCCTTCTTTTTGTTGACCAGAACAGGATTTGACACCCATTAAGTAAACTGAACGGGGTAGATGAAACCAACTTTGAGAAGTTTCTCTACTCCAACCTTAATAACTTCTTCTTTCCAAGGATTCATCGGACGAAGCTTCTATCGGACCGACTTGGAGTCAGGATAAGTTGTTATTTGATGTTCGACGATTCTTGGATCAATGCATGACATTTACTCATAAGAGTAGGCAAAAACGTTGCATAATTCCTTAAATAAATCTATATAGATTTGAATCTCCTCGGGGGAGTAATATACTCCAATGAAGACATTCTCCACGACGCCAGGGGTTTTGGAGATGTCAATAGGTATCGTTTCAATGATGGTTCCCATATTACCCTCGACATAAACTGCGTGCTTAGCTAGAGGATTAATAGGACAAGACCTATCTCCCGTCATAGTCAACACAAATTCTCCTACCTCTATTCTTATTAACACTGGGATGAAATAAGATCTGTGATGGAGATCATCCTAGGATATGTTCATACTAGTAAATGCCTCTATAATAGCCTCATTAGAGGGAAAGACCAAGTCTAAAGAATCAGTAGTGGCAAGGGAATCTTGAGCCCAAATAGGCTCGAGAACTGGATCTAACTCTGGTGCAGGAGTTGGATCGGGGTTGTCCGAAGCTTGCTGGACAATAGAGTACGCAAATTCTGGTGCGGAAAAGGGCATGGACATGCCAGGATTCCCTGTCCCTTCCATCAAAGATGATGGGGAAGAAAGAGTCCACGAATCGGTAAAGTAAGTCATACAAAATGATGACATTTGAAAGATCTTATCCCTAGGCTGGTCAGGGATAACCGCTATCATTTTGACATCTCCAGAAGGATATGGGTAATCGAAAGTATCCATCAATGGTGGGCACAAACCAACCCCCACATTGACGACACCGGGCAGTGGGTTATCAAATAATTGGGACCGTGGATGCCCCCAATGAAGGGTCAGGCCTGGAGAAGGACAACTGATCAATGGTCACGATTCGACCCTCGTGTGGAAACAACAAGACTTGAAAAACTGTGGCAACCACTCCATGCATTTCATATTTCCAACTCCTTCCTAACAACAGGTTGTAATCGAGAGGCGCATCGACCACTTCAACTTAGATGCACACGGTCTTCCATCCTAACTACATGGGGAAAGAAGGAATGATTCCATGTGGTCTGAAAGAAATACCATCAAAAGATGTAATCAGAGTAGGTTACAGAGACAAAATGGGTTGGCCAATGGCCTTCTAACATGCCAACAACATCACGCATGTCGAGGCACCCTCATCAACCACCATGCGGAAATTTTTCTAGGTAAAATATTTCATGGGGTGAGCCACTAATATCTGAAATGCAACGTGGTATGGGAGATGAGGCTTCAAGTCGGTCGTATCAAGCATGATCGTTCCCTAATTATAGGTCTCAATGAATCCTAAGGAAACTAGAAGAGCCTTTCTCTGCGAAGGGCAGCTCTAGAGGACCTCCAAAGAAAACATCACGCAAGGGGTTTGTGACAAATCCTCCACCACAGAGTAATTCTTGGTGATCCTCATGTTTTGATTATGTGAATCTTTCTTGATCACCCCTTTTAGGATGCATGCCATTGTTTCTCCCATCGTCTTCTCAATTTGGAGAGGAACTGACGGGCCTTCGGCTTCTTTACCCTTTTCAACAGTGCTTGGCTTTTTGTAATCGTGTGCCCTAGTTACTATCTGGGCGTCACCCTTCAACATATAAATGTTTGCGGCAGGGGGTTACTAGAAAACAGAGGGGGTCCCTGATTTCCCCCATCCGTGCTCGAAGAGGCTCGACTATAAATTTTCCCATGTGGAAATGGGTTCATTAACAAAACAGGCTACTGCTGCACCAATAAATTTTGGGCATCCGCAAGCTAAGGGCATAGGTGAGTCGAATGGTCTTCCATGCAAAGGTTACAAAGATAATTTGACTTTATTTTCTCTGTGTTTCCCTTGCCAAAATTGTTGGTGGATTTCTTATCCCCCTTACCCTTCTTGTTTCATTGATTTTTTTTTTCCGTCAGGCTGCTGGTTGGCCTTCAGGTTCGTCGACTGCACACTGTGTACATTCGACATTTGAGTAGGGAGAGAAATCGAAATAGAGGTTTGACTGGCCGTTGTATGCTATATCAACAATTGTTGCAATTGATTTGACAACTGATTAGTGGGATTTGCTTGTTTTGAACCAACTATGCCATCGACATGTGGTCCAGACTTGTGTATGGTCTTGTTAAAGATAGATCATGGCACATCTGGAAAAACCTCATAAAGTAAACTAGACTGAGAGTATATTAGTTGAAGCAGTTGAGCTCTCATTATCTCCTCTTCCTCGGAAAATACCCTCGACATTGAAAAATCCTTGGATAACTGAGGTACCAAAGACTTAAGGAACCACTCGAGCAGGAAAGTTGGTCGGACTGATACTTTTATCAAATTCTTCCAATGCCGCCATTCTCGGATGTGATCCGAGATATGATTGGCCTTTGTCTTCTCGAAGTTGGCCAACAAATCAGTGCCAACATCATATCTCACATGTAGTTGGAAATGGTTGAGAAAAACCATTTCCAATTCGCTAAAGCAAGAGTATATTGAGTGGTCGAGCTCGATGTACCATTTCACGGCACTCCCAATAAGAGTGCGTAGAAATAAACGCAACTGAACAGATTCGTCTCGTAGAGAGTTTGACAAGCACCATAGGTGAAACGTGGTCACATGATCGCCTGAATATTCATTAGGCTTACCCTCAAACTTTGGAATGTCCAAGGGAAAATTTGTCGGCATGGGAGGCCAACGCGGATTGTGATAGTTTGGGTCATTTAACAGCCTTGACAAGTTTGGAAAATGTAATGTCGCTAGAAATGGTAGCTTGGGTTGTTGACTATGTACAGGAGGAAGAGAGCCTAGAATTTGGCTAGCAACAGGTTTCCAGGAATAGTTGGGATGCTGGCCAGGGTTCTGGTACATACCATGGCCATGGCTAGAGAACAGATACTGCATTTTTTTGGGATAGTCCCGTAGTTGGACGTTGAAGGTTGGGTAGGGATTTATCCCCGCGTTGTGTTCCAAATATTCTAGAAAGGGTTGCACCCTGTCGATTCGACGGGCATAGGTACTGAGCCTTGACCGAGGTTCCATTGACCATGGAAGGGGATACCCCCAGGCGACATCCCTGACGAGGGAACTGATCCCTTCCATGGATCCCAGAGTCCTTGTGAGGAGAAGACTCCTATGTAGGAATAGTACCTTTCACAACATTTTGTGGTCCAAAACCAGGGTTTCCCTTGACCGAGATGGTAGTTGACGAGAAATCATTGTTTCCAAAATCGTCGAACAAAGATAACGACTTTAAACCCACCGACGTGGTGTAGGAAGAAGGTCCTTGGCTACCTGAACTGAATAAGATATATTTTATGTTTGGCCAGATGGGTTGTTGAGGAGCACCGCCGAGCAAGGGGGACGAAGGAGGTATATGACCTCTGCCATAAGGGGAAGCGTTATAGGGGGTTGAGGTTCCCCCCATGGACCCTTGCAGAGGAGAAATTGAGCTCCCTGCCCCCATACCAATGGTCTATAGGATGGAGTAAGTGAGGACCAAGTTCGTATCAAAGCCAGACATCCCATAGGAAAATAGAGGACCCGTCACACTCTGTGTGAATGGTGTAGTGATCATCACCATATATGGAATCAGACCGCTGCTCGAAGTAGAGGTGGTCGAGACCATAGTGGTCCGTACCGATGAAGGTGGGTTATGAGGCGAAACACGCCCAACAATGGCAATCATAGAGGGAGTGTGAGGACTCCTTGATGAAGTAGCAACATTTGCTTCCATCGCTGCTTGCAGGACTATCCGATGCTTGTGATGTGTTACCCTTGGGGGGGAAAGTTGTATCAAAAGTTGCACCGACAAGTCAATGATCAGAGGGTTATACAGATCGAGAGATTCTTCCCCGAGGTTAGAAATAGTTGGTTCCTCTGGATACGAGTGTTCTCCTCTCAGAGTTGGCTCGGGCACAGTTTCTTGCGGTTCGGTCACCTCAAATGACCCTTGCTGGCCAAGTCTTCGCTGTAACGGTGGCGATGGTGGCTCCAAATTAACTGGTGGAAGGTCTTGAAGCCTTCGCGACCGACAAATCTCTTGATCTTCCACTGTGTGAGAATATCAACGACACAGTAAGGATTTTTCTAATGTTGAAGACCAAAAACACACTAGAAAATTTCTTATGAGACAAAGCAAGCAAACCACTAACTAGTTGGAAGAACAATTTCGCCAGCTGACACTAGAGAAACTTACCGGTGAAAGTGAAACTCGAACATGGAAGCACCCTCTGGGTATACTCTGCAAATCATGGCCCGACATCTACCCTAGGTACCGCAATATACCCCCGCAGTCAGCTGTGTAAGTCCCTAAAATAAAGGCAACTATGCTTCCAGCTCGCGAATAGTCACTAGGCGGGTATAGTCGATAGTTGGGTGGACCACAATGAGCAGGGTAACTAAGCTCATAACCTACCAAGGGTATCAAAATAAAGTGGTCGAGAGGACAACTGAGGACCTCGAATGGATTCGAGATCCACGAAGCTTTGTGGAAAATGAGACCAACAGTATCCCACGACAAGTCCTCAATATGCGTTCCCCACTACACTTGGTTTGGCTTTGGAGGGGTTATCTCTGCTACCTTTCCGCACACAACCTCATGTTTATCCCCCGTGTTAGAGGGGGGTCTGAGATAACTTTCACGTTTACTAGAATTTTTACACTCCCTAGCACTGACTCCAATGTTTGTCTGTAAGACTTGAAGAGTTTCCTCTCCAAACTAATTCAAGGCTCTAGCCTAGACTAGTTGATTGACCCTACAAACGTAAAGGCTAGTTAATTTTAAATGGCTTGTTTTAACTCAAGAAAATGACAATGAAACTAGTGGTGTGTTTTGAGAGACGAAGAAGGAGAAGCAAACGAAACTGAAATCAAAATTACTTCTTTTTTCTTTTTGACAAATGAAGATTTGTAACTAACTCTTTAACCAACTTTTCATAACTACTTTTTCTAAGATCTTTTAAAGGAAAACCTAAAACAAAATTTCACTCGACTATGAGCTATTTATGTTATAAGAAATCAATAAAGAAATCAAGAAAATAACTCTTTCTCCTAACAAGCAAAATAATCAACCCAACTACTTAACCAAACAAAGAAATGAAAATGTTTTCTATTTTTTTTTTATGCTTCAAACAAGAAACTTGAAAATAAATTCTTTTTCTTTTTCTTTAAAGCAAGTGAAAGGGGAAAAAGTGAAAAACAACTAGACAATACTGAGAACTGACCTCTGGCCCATT
>SNQJ01S0008165.1:190401-204025 GCA_010110895.2 Picea sitchensis
ATATTTTTGTAAAAATATTCAAGTTTCTAAGTATTTTATATAGTTTTTATAAATTTTTGGCTATTTTTAAGGTAAAATAATTTTATCCTATAGAATTTGGGTGAATCATTTTTAAAATAGCGAATCTCATTTTTGGAAAAACCGTGGAAAATTAGCCCATGAGTGAAATTTATCCCCTAAAATCATCCCTGGTGACCATAGTGGGGATAATGGTACAGGGAAGGCACTCTTCCTAAGTTCACAGTAGTGACCACAGTGGGAAGAGTGGTCCTTCTCCCTAAGTTCACAATAGTGAACAAAGTGGGGAGAATGGTACAGGGCAGGCAGTCTTCCTTAGTTCACAGTAATTATCAGAGTGGGAAGAGTGGTCCTTCTCCCTGAGTTCAAAGTAGTGACCAGAGTGGGGATATATAGGAAGGACATTATTCTTGTGTCACAGATAGTGACTAGATTAAGAAGAATGGTCCTTGTAGCCCAGGGACACTCAGTTGAGTGTACAACACTTGATACTTGCAACATCATGCCCAAATTACCCAGATAGAGTGTGGCTTGGATAGTTGATGCTATATAATGTTCCATGTGTCAGGATACTAACCAGGTTGTGATAGTTGATGATGTTGATTTTTCAGCATCGGGCGGACCTCCTAGATTGGGTTGTAGACCAAGGGAGATAGGATACATTTATCACTAAGGTGTACTTGTGGTAAATGGGCCCAGGCATAGCCCTTCCTTGATCATGACAAAGAATAATATGGACTTGAGGTGCTCGAGGTGTTTTCCACATGTCAGTTAGCATCGGGATAACATTCACTCATAGGGGTGTACCTGTGGTGAATGACCCTGGTGTGGTATTTTGTCCTATTCATGGTGATTTGACAAGGAATAATAAAGACTCAAGATGCTCTATGATATCACATGCGAACCCAGAGTGAGCTTGATCTGAGAGAGAGTCATTTGTCTCAGAGGGAGAACCGTGGAGGGAGTTTCCCCTTGGTTCAGGTGGGAGAGAGACATCAACCAAGACTGATAGATAGGTGTCATGTGTCTAGGGTGAAGTTTGTATACTTTAGAGACAAGCATGGCATGATGAATAATGTCTCCCTCGTTGAGAGGGAGTGTTGATGTTTGGACAATATCAGGAAGACATTCTCCCAGATCATATGGTAGGTTGTTTTTGATGTTGCAGATGATGATAAATACCTTCCTAGTTAAGAGGGAGGGATCATATAACAACCATCTTGCAGATGATTATGAATACCTTCTTAGTTAAGAGGGAGTGTTGAATTTTGTAACTATGATCGGTATTCATAATGTGAAAAGTTGTGTTTGTATGGAGGCCAGTTTAGTATAAATATATATAATAAATAAGTAAGTATTTATTATCCAAGGGACGCATCCTTTCATGGATGGTCACCATATGTTCTATATATATGAAACACTCATCATTGTAATAAAGCATTGATTGTATATCATCTTATATAAAAATCAACATTTAGCTTAGACAAAGCTAAAAACAAAGTATGAAAAATGGAACAATGTAATAAATATGGTTTTGTCTGCTCAACTTTTCTCAACCCTTAACAAGAAGAAAATGTGTTAGGATACTTCACAAAACTAAATGATATTAAAAATAATATTGTGGCTATTGTTGATAAACTTGTTAATGATAGTATGTTGTATTTGGTAATGAACCAACACCTATTAAAACCCTATAATACATTAATATCCATTTTAAATGCAAGTGGTGAAGAGATTCCCACATTTGAGAGACTCGATAGAAATCTACTTCAAGGATATTGGAAGCTTAAAATCATTGGAAAAATAGGATCCTCAACCTCTAAGGTTGATTTTGTTGGCAATAAGAATGAGGAGTTTCAATGAAAAACACATTGTGGTCTCAAATCCTTCAAGAACAAAATTTAGTCAATAATGGTAAAACTTACAAAGGTAAGTGACAAGGTCCTATGCTTCCTAATTAAAAGTCACGAGTTTTGCATAATAATAGAAGAAATTGGAAATATGGAAAGCAATGGTCAAAGGCCAAGTTTAATGGGAATTGTAACTATTGTGAAATATTTGAACACATGGAGCAATATTGCTACAAAAATAAGAATGACACTAGAACTATATGAAGGAATGATCCTACTTGGAAAAATATAACATTCTACTCTACTCTAGCCACTTACAATTTTTTTTTATAATGAATGGATTCTTGATCTTGGAGCCACTGGTGATATGGCATATGTTAAGGAAAACTTAGTCACCTTAAAAGACAATAAAAATGAAAGTGTATATTGGTGAACCAAATAAATACAATAATATATGGGCTACTAGACTCCCTAGCTCATACTTAAATTATCGTCCAGGGAGAGTAAGCTTGTGAAGTTTTGTGCATTATTTATGCAACCTTCGAGACTTAAATGCTACTTAATCGACTTTGCATTGTTACTTCTAGTAAATGGAAACTAAATGTTGTTATATGCATCTATTCTATAGGAAAACTCTTGTTGAATTTTCACTATGCTAGGCTCAAGCATGAGGTTTATTTCATTTTTAGAATTTACTTGAACCATAAACAAATGCAGCTACACCATTCATAATTGCTGCAATAACCAAGATCAAAAGAAGAAATGCCATGCACAAGAACACAAGAAATATCTAAGCAAACCCTTCTCAACAAGGGAAGAAAATCCAACAATCCTTTGCTATATTCTCAAGAGAAAGACCTCCCACACCATAGACCTAGAACACAAAAGGGTGTTCTCCAAAACCAAGAATCTAGCACCCAAGAGAGGTGCGACTTCAGCCCTAGAAGATGTACTTACTGAAATTCTGAAATTACATGTGAGTTGTGTGTTTCCTCAATGGGGAAATCACCTTTATTTATACTAGACTAGACACATCAAAAGTGGTGTCTATTGGCACAAGAGGGCCGACCTCAATAACTCATAATATAATTAATAATTACAATATTAATTATCTTTTACATTAATTATCTTTCACTTTATGGTGGGGCCGACCTGTACCCTTTACATCACAATTAGGGTTCAGGTAAATATTACTCTTAGACAATATGGAAAGGGATCTCACACACCCACTAGTGCTCAACCACTAGGGGCACGTCCACCTGTGCTCAACCACAAGGACGTCCTACTCAACATATCTTTATCTTACTAAGTCTCACAAAAGAATCATAAGGAGTATCACATCATCTCAACTCTCTACATAGAGGAGAATGATACACCCATCACATGGGCACCTTCACCCCTCACAGGGGTACACATCGTTCCATCTCAAACGACACACCCATCTCATGGGAATCCTCACCCACACAGGGGCACACACATCCACACACCCATCTCATGGGTATTATCACCCCACGCGGGGGCACACACATCAATACACCCATCTCATGGGCATACTTACCCCATACATGGGCACAAAACGTTCAATCTCAGTATCAGAGAGGAACGACACACCCATCTCATGGGCACACCCAACTCATGGGCTCTCTCATAGGCCGAATCCCTCAATATGTGTCCTGGAGGATGTCTCACAAAGCTGTAATCATCAACACTCCCTCTCAGTTAGGGAGGCATTCTCCACCAGGCCAAGTCTCTCATGGAAGTACTATAACTTTGTCTTGGCAAGTGGTTTGGTGAATATATCTGCAATTTTCTCATGTGTAGGAAGGTATTGCACGTGTACTGCTTTCCTCTACACCATGTATCTGATTTAATGATATTTTATCTCAATGTGTTTCGATCTACAGTGAAACACAGGGTTCTCAGAGAGCTTCACACAGCTCTGCTTATCACAATGAATAATGGTAGGATCCATATCATGATCAAATAAATATGTCAAGAGCTTGTGAAGCCACACTGCTTTGTAGACTACCACACTCAATGTTATATACTATGCTTATGTGGTACTCAAGGCCACAGAGCTCTATTTCCTATTGCACCAGGAAACCATGGCATACCCCAAGGTAAAACAATAACCGGATGTGATCTTCTGGTCCAATACGCTCTCTACCCAATCAGCATCGGCATATCCCTGCAAACTCAAGTCTACACTGGAGGCATATCTCAGACCATATCCAACTGTGCCTTGTAGATATCTCAATACATGCTTCATTGTTATCCAGTGAGTTTGTCTTGACTGACTCATGAACTGACTAAGTACATTCATTGCATAGCATATATCAGTTATGGTGTTAACTAGATACATCAATGATCCAATCAGTTGTCGGTACAAATGTGGATCAATCTCGCTTGATTCAGTAGAAGCATCATTCATTTTCTTCAAATCCATCACCATCGATGTAGGCATGGATTTTCACTCTGTCATACTAAACTTCTTCAATATCTCCATTGTATATTTTCCTTGACTCAGGAAAATCTCATCAGTCCTCTTCCATACTTCTAGTCCTAAGAAGTAGTGCATCATACCCAGATCCTTCATCTCGAATTCAGAAGTCAATGCTTGCTTGCATTTAGCAATAAGTCTTTCTGAACCGGTGAGGAATAAGTCATCCACATAGATGACCAAGATTAGGCACTCGTTACCAACAATATGATAATATAGGTTTGGATCAACAACACTCTTGTTGAAGCCCAAACTCATCAAGAATCCATCCATTTTTTCATACCAAGCACAAGGTGCTTGCTTTAGTCCACACAGGGATTTCTTCAACCTGCACACATGATATTTCTCATCGTGTATCACAAATCCTTCTGGCTACTCGATATAAATTACTTCCTCAATATCACCATTGAGAAAGGTTGTCTTTACATCCATCTGATGTATTTTCCAACCCATGGATGCATCTAGTGCAATGATAGTACGGATGGAAGTGTATCGGGATACTGGAGCAATTGTCTCATCATAGTCAACTCCCTCTACTTGTGAGAATCCTCTGCTTTGTATTTATCGATAGTTCCATCAGTTGCATGCTTTATCTTATAGATCCACTTGGAAGTCACTACAGACTTCCCTTTTGGTCTCAGAACAATATCCCATACATCATTCTTCAAGATGGATTGATATTCTTCTGTCATGGAATCTTGCCATACCTACTCACCTATCACTTCTCAATGACAAGAAGGCTTAGAATCAATGATGTGTCTCATGGCTGAAAAGTATCTCGAAAATATCTTTGGTCTCTTGCTCCCTCGAGATGTGCCTTGAGGGGCTGCATGTCTTGCTGCCTCCTACAGAGTTTTTCGAGCCCAGGAAGGCCTTTTATGCCCTACTGCAATATCTCTGGGGATATCAACTGGATCAACTAGATGAGCTGGAACAACTGGATCAACTGGAATAATGGTTGTCTCCCTTTGAACTGCTGAAGGGGGAGAAGGTACTATGTCACTATCAATCTCCATCTAAGATTCTATGGATCTTTGAAAGGCTATCTCTTCTTACCTCAATCTTACTCTGACCAAGGATGTAGATCTGATATACCTTTGAATATTCATTGTATCCCATAAATGTACCCTTTCTCCCTGAAGGGTCTAGCTTGGATCTCTTCTCTTTGGGTACATGAAAATATACTCAGAACCCAAATATCCTAAAGTGTCCAATCTCAGGCTTCACTCCAGTGAAGGCTTCTTCGAGAGATATGTTCTTCAAAATCTGGTGAGGACTCTTGTTATGAACATATACTATTGGCATGCATGCTTCTGCCCACAAAGTCATAGGTAGACTTTGATCATGTATCATCGATTTGGTTTCCTCGATGATGGTTATGTTCTTCCTCTCTGCAACCCCATTTTGTTGAGGGTTGTAAGGAACTATGTACTCCCTCTTGATCCTTGTTTCAATACAAAAATTGTTGAAATCTTTAGAGGTGTATTCTCCTCCATTGTCTAATATTAGTACCTTGATCTTTCTTCCGGTCAGGTTCTCAACCTAAGATTTGAATTCTTGGAATTTTGCAAGGACTCCATCCTTGGTCTTCAGGAAGTAAATCCAAGTTTTCCAAGAGTGATCATCTATGAAGAGTACATAGTACAAATATCCATTCAGGGATGCAACAGTTATTGGCCCACACACATCTGAATGTATCAAGTCCAAGATTTCCTTGGATCTATTGTCACTGCTCAAGAAGGACCCTTTGACATTCTTTCTAAGGGCACAACCTCTGCAAACACCTTTATGTTGAATATGTATCTCTGGAAGGCCTATAATCGTTTTCCCTAGAGCTGGAAGAGCTCTATAATGAATGTGAGAAAGTATCCTATACCATAGCTCACTCAAGATGATAGTATAATGTAACAGGGCCCGAACTGGACTAATGGTCAATCTTTATAAGTTTCTTTCTCAAACACCAATTATTCTGGAAGAATTTATATGTGATTCCTTGTGCCATGCAAGAACTTTTCCTTCAGAAAAGGTAACTTTGTAGTCTTTGTCTTCTAAGGAAAAAATGGAGACAAGGTTCCTCTTCATCCCAGGTACATATAATACTTCACTTAACTGAAGATGCATGTCAAAATCTAGTTGGAAGGTAGAAGTTCCAACCCCTTTCACATTATATCTGGCATCGTCTCCAAGGACAACATGTAGATTGGTCTCTTTCTCAACAAGATTAGTCAGGTGATCTCTAAAATTGGTCATGTGCCTGGAGGCACCACTGTCAATTAACCAAGTATCATCATTAGTAGGAATCATACCTGAGAGTGTTGAAATGAATAAGAAGGCTTCTTATTTTATGTCTTCATCTCTCTGAACTCTTGGCTCCCAAGAAATGTATTTCATTGACCCATCAAGCTTATCTTCCATCATAGTTATGTTCATCATATTTTAGATTCTTCACAAACCCTTGCCAACTAGGCTATAAAACCTAACGGCTAGGCTAGGCTAGAAACCTTAGGTTTTGTTGGACTTATGACTGCCAACAATAAGCCTCGAAAGACAAAAGAACACTAGTGAGCTGAAAAGCTTCTTCAATGAGCTGCAGAAACCCTAAATCTGAATTTTCTGCAGAAAATTGCGAAACCCTAGAACCCCTAGGGCCAAAAATCCAAAATGATCGAAAATGAAATATGTTGGAGGTGTGTTGAAGGAGGTCGTACACTTCTATATAATTTGGTAACCCTAGGAGGGTCGTACTGTTCTGCAAAAGAGGAGGACGGCTTGCTTGAAGCTTGCGCAATGGGTTCTTCAAGACATATGCTTTGAAACCATGTTGAATTTTCACTATGCTAGGCTCAAGCATGAGGTTTATTTCAATTTTAGCATTTACTTGAACCATAAACAAATGCAGCTACACCATTCACAATTGCTGCAATAACTAAAATCACAAGAAGAAATACCATGCACAAGAACACAAGAAATATCGTGGGAAACCCTTCTCAACAAGGGAAGAAAACCCAAAAATCCTTTTCTATATTCTCAAGAGAAAGACCTCCCACACCATAGACCTATCATACAAAAGGGTGCTCTCCAAAAACAAGAAGCTAGCGCCCAAGAGAGGTGTGCACTTCATCCCTAGAATATGCACTTGCTGAAATTCTGAAATTACATGTGAGTTGTGTGTTTCCTCAATGGAGAAATCACCTTTATTTATACTAGACTGGACACATCAAAAGTGGTGTCTATTGGCACAACAGAGTCGACCTCAATAACTCAAAATATAATTAATAATTACAATATTAATTATCTTTTACTTTATGGTGGGGCTGACCTGTACCCTTTACATCACAATTAGGGTTACAAGTAAATCTTACTCTCAAACAATATAGCAAGGGATCTCACACACCCACTAGTGCTCAGCCACTAGGGGCAAGTCCACCTGTGCTCAGCCATAGGGACATCCTAGTCGACATATATCTATCCCACTCAGTCTCACGGGAGAATCATCTCACATCGTCTCAACTCTCTACACAGAGGAGAGCGATACACCCATCACATGGGAACCTTCACCCCTCACAGGGGTACACATCTTTCCATCTCAAATGACACACCCATATCATGGGCATCCTCACCCACGCAGGGGCACACACATCGACACACCCATCTCATGGGTATTCTCACCCCACACAGGGGCACACACATTGATATGCCCATCTCATGGGCATCCTTACCCCATACAGGGGCACACAACATTCCATATCAGTCTTAGAGAGGAGTGACACACTCATCTCATGGGCACACCCAACTCATGGGCTCTCTCACAGGCCGACTCACTCAATCTATGTCCTGGAGGATGTCTCACAAAGTTGTAATCATAAACAACTCTATCCTAGCAAGGTTAAGTGTTCCACAATAGAAGTCATCCAGGCATGTAATATCCTTTGCTCTTCAGGATAATGCTTAAGAACCCTCTTACTCTTCAAGACTAAATTTAGAATGCTTAAAATTAAAGGAGTACATCTTCAAAAAGTAAATACTATAAGAAAAAATATATTGTTGAAGAATAATTGAATGTCACAAAATCAAACTAGTTTGTAGTTTTGTACCACTAACCATAACTATGTAATTCAAAATATACCCTATCGTAAGCTACAAATGAGTATATTTATAATGGAGAGTCCTTTAATCCCTAAAAAATTCTAGGGATTTCCAAGGCTTGGCATAACTAGTCTTGCCCCTAGAATCACCGACATCCTTGCACCGAAGATTTGACATTTTGGTGGGTTGTTGAGTTAATGGATTATGAGGCACATGATTATTCTTCATTGATTGAGTGGATGGACTACTATAGAGAGTTCACAAGGCCATTTCTTTCCGTAATTGGTTTACTTGATGAGTTGTTGTGAATAATGGGTTCATCTTCCCTTTTTCTCAAGCTAGAGAACTATTGAGAGTGAGTGTTCACAAGCCCATTGTCTTCTTTGTCAAGCAACATTAGTGGGTGAAGTAAACATGCCCTAATATTCTGATGAACAACTACCACTTGTAGTCTAGGTCTTTCATTGACTTGATGAAGGAATAAAGGCTTTAGGATAATGTGGGCAAGTGTTGGTGAAAGAAACTTCAATGTTGATGAAACAATTAGATAATCATTCTGCAGTAATAACACTTAATAACCATCAAAAACATTATTCATAATTCATTAATAGAACTATCACTAATAACCATTCATAAGTATACAAGAAAAATCAAACATTTTCAACACAGAAGCTCATAAAATCAATTTGTCGATTAATACCATTGCAAGTATTAATCGACAAATTGTTTGATGGCTACAAAATTGGTTAGTGCAATAGGTATTAGGCTAAAAATTATCAATGTCAAAGGTTCTTGGGGAAGTAACTATCTATTAAAAAATGATCAAAATAGGCCAATTCCTAGGCTCATCATACCCCCCAACTTAGCTAATTGCATGTCCCTTGTACAACAAAAAGAAAGAAAGGAAAGGGAAGGGTAGGGATACTGGATATCTTCTACTACTTGTGAATATTTTTATTGACTACTTTTGTTGGTGCAAAATTGGAGACCGGGATTAATGGAGGTTACCAACAAAGGTACCGTTGTAGTCTAGTAGTGTTGTCATATTCAACCTTCCGCAAGGGAAGGAGGTCTCACATGAAGCGCAACAAAGAATTATGTGTGGTAAAGTGAGTCAATATGAACACACCATAAAATGTGGTGCAATACAACACAGTTCCATACTTAAATGTGGATAGATCATAGTATTAGAACTCGAAACCAAGTTATGGATTTGATCATCAATGTTGTGTAGCATAAAGATACGTGCATGCATCAAAAGAGCTTGGAAACCATACTGCAACTACCAATTAGATAGGACAGGAAATATTACACATCATAGAGATAAAATACTCATACACATAATGACAAAATTTCGGTGCCCAAATCATCCATAATATTATTATTAGATCATAGACTAGCGTACATGGAGTATTTCTTTCATATCAAGTCTTATATAGTAGAATCAATGACAAAAGAAGAACAAGAATCAAGTAACAACAATCTAACAACTCTCAATAATAATACTAGATCTCAAAATTAGCTCGTCCACTTAACAATTAGGCAACAAAAATAGTGATAGCATCTAAGCAACAATAATAGTGAGAATCAACCCTTTTCCCATTACATTTTCCCCCATTTTATTATCATTCCCTTGGCTGCTTCTTGATTCCACTTCTATGAATTCTTCACTATGTTTTTGTTGCTTTCCCTACGCTCGAATATTATAGACCTTTTTGCTTCCTCCTCAGTTGGCATCTGATCTATATTCACTACTATCATGCTAGTAGTTAGCTTTCCGCTCAACACAACTACTTTTTGTTGATTCTAGCCTTTAACTGCCTTGCTACGCTTTCCCGCAAAACTGTGATCCTTCTACAAAACTAAAAATTCTACAAAAATGAAGGGCCCAATAGGCCTCGACCACAATCTTTGACTTGTCCCAATTCAACCTTCCGCTATTTTTCTATAGTCGGCTTCAAATGAAGGGTGCAACTCTGGTACAATTTCAAGGGCTTACGCACGAAATTGATCGTAGTGTGTGACCTGATCTTGCCATTTCCTTTCCAAAATCGAGGTGCCTACAAAACATTCATGTGTGGCATTGACATTAGGCCTCTCTGGCTTAGTAGCCAATAAATTATTCCTCTCTGTGTCAGCAAGGGATTCCAACTGTTGCAGCAGAACGTAGTCATCTTAGACTGTAGGCCTGAACTACTGAAGTGTTGTCTTCACAACTCTATTAACCTCATCTATGGCATCCAACCTGTTTTCCTCAACTTGTATCTCGACAAACTTATTTTCTTGCTCGATAGGGTTAGCAATGGCTCGGGCTTCTACATGTATCTTCTTAAGCCTAGTGTGAAACTCTTCGATAGGCTTACTATGTTGGTCCAAGAATCCAACCCAGTCTATGACCATATCGAAGAGTTGGTGACATTTCTTGGTTCGGTCATGAAGCGAGGACTTGAAAGTGGTGCCCTCCTTGACTGCATGTGTAAGATTATCGAGGAGATCTTCAGGTTTCTCCTTCTCCTTCAATTTGAACATAGCTACCTCTTGTTGCACGATATCTATCTTGGCCACCAACTGGGACCATGCACCAGCAATGAGCTTAACTCGGTTAGGTGGCACATCCATAGTGATATATTTTGGAAGCTCAGGAATGACCTAGTGGAAAGAAGCCCAAACATGAGCAAAATTGTCGGTGACGGCTGCAACAATGGATTTTACCTTTACCTGCAAATCCTGCTCAATTGCTTTGGCTATAGTGGCTTCATTGAAAACCTCTCGCAAAGATTTTTCTTGATGTGTGATGGATTGATTGGTATTCTTGAATGTTTTGATTATCTGCTCTAGTTGATTAGTGGAAGCCCGGATGAGGTGTTGAATATTTGTGTAGCCCATGTGTACAACTCTCCACTGATGGAAATGGAATCCAAAGGTGACCGCAAAGCAAGCAGTTGACCGCTTGCAATAGAACACTCAAAAAAGATGGGGGTACCAACCCATCTGGGTTAAGTGAGTGAGTTCTAAGTCTTCGCACAAGCTTGTATGCTACCTTCAGTGGAAGTGTTGCAAGCACCTCATTTTTCTCCAAGAAGAGCTCCAATATAGCTCATCATTGTTAAGGGTCTTGTAGCAGAGGTGCAATCTATTCCTTGACAAAAGAAGTGTTATGCACTTATTGAGTATCATACTGGGCATTGAGTTGGTCCTCATCCATTGGAATATGGGTTCCAGGCCCTATTTCTAGTTGTGGATGAGAGGTTGTTTTAAGGTTCGTGTGTAGGGGCACTGGGACTTTCGGGATCTTAGGAGAAGTGGAGGGTAATGGACCAGTGGTACTGACAGGTGTGGCAGTATGGGCAGTAGAGTTTGGTGTAACTATGTCAAATTGGCTATGGGCTAGGGATTTTGGAGTCATGTGTGTGACGATGGTGGTCCCATTTTTCTATGGAGTGGTAGCTTCCTTGACTATAGTGGTATATGGAAGCTACATGGGACGGTCATCGAGAATATGGATGATGGCAGGTGTGGAAATTCTAGTGCGCATCCGTGGTGGGGTGGTATGTAATGGATGTGGAGTGGTGTGATCTTGAGGTGGTTTGAAGGAAAGTGGGGTGGCCTCAGTGATGACAGTATCACCTAGGTATTGGGAAGGGTATGTGGTACTTAACTTCTTCCGAGGAAAAATCGAATTCATGACCTCCCAGAATTGCTTACCCATTATCATGGCATCGTCGGGATTGGATGAAAACAAAATCTGAAGTGTGTCGCTCAACAACACTTCCTCTTCACCTTCATCTGCCTCTTCCTCAGAGATGGATGGTGTTTTGGTTCTCTTGCTCGTGATAAGGCCTGCATATGATGTCTCCATTAGGGTGGACCTTTAGGAAATGGTGGGTATCGTATAAGAGACACATGTCTTCTTCTTTTCGACAGTGACCTAGGCCACGAGATGACTTCCATATTGAACGCAACCTCATCAAAGAAAGATTGTAATGACATCATATGAAAAAGAAATGGAGCCAGATCCAAAGGCCACACAAATGTATGATCTCAGTTCATCTCGAACCAGATATTGTGGGTATGCCTATTCAGGAGCACCTCTGGGATAAATGACCATTGTGTTGTGGCAATGAGATCATCATACCATTGTGTGAAGGTGACATTGTAAGTAGCCTCATTGGTGGAGGAAGGGAGAAAAATGCCATGGGTCAAAAAGCTTGGCGATATGACCATCGACATTGTGAACGATATTGTGCCCCCTCAGCAGCTGCCACTTCCACATGGCGAAGGCAATGAGAAAGTAGTTGTAGATGAAATAACCGACTTGTCCATGCACATCCCCACAAGCCTAGAACAACTCGGTGAGCATGTATTTTCACCAGTTCATAGGTGCACCATTCTTACTCAACTCTGCTACTATAATGGCATCCAGAGTACACTCACCCTTTGTGTACTTCTGCATCACCTTCCCCGCAATCAGGTAGCAATCCATGTGGACCTAGTCGTCATTAATCAATGCGATTTGCACTCCTCGGCCTCCACTGCGTGTACCATATTTTTCATATAGGCTTAGTTCCCCCTTCTTCTTACCATGCTTCCTAGAGCCTTGGAAGACTTCAGTGACATCCTGTCCCTGCATGGACAACTTGGTAAGCCACGACAACATATTGAAAAATTTGCGACGACCACTTGCGACGAAAGTACTCTTTCGTCGCANCATGCAAGAGAATTTTTTTTTTTTTCTAAATCTACCATGTGTTCGTCGCAATTTTGACGCCTACAATTTGACTGAATTTTAATGGTCAATTTTCGTCTCATAAGCGACGACCTTAGATTGGTCGTCGCATAAGCGACGATAGTTGACCATAATAATTTAGTCAAACTTTACCGTTGAAAATGACCTAAAATAAATAGCTGTAAAATATATATATAGGTCACTATCGTCGCAATTGCGACGATGGTGACCTAAAATTGGCCTATAAATATTTGACGATTTGAAGATGTTGCGACAATCTTTCTATAACAACGACGGTTCTGAAAGGGTATTTTTGTGCGGAAAAATGTCACAGAATGTTGTTAGAGGTGGGGAAAAAAGTAAAGCGGGTGAAAAGGGTGATGGTAGATGTTATTTCCCTTGTAAAAAATGTTGCCTCAGACGTCCCATAAGAATTTTAATAGC
>SNQJ01S0008165.1:228622-241309 GCA_010110895.2 Picea sitchensis
ATCCACGCTTCCATCTGCTGCATGTTTGATCTTGTATACCCATTTTGAGGTTACCACTGATTTTTTTTTAGGTCTGGGTACAATTTCCCATACTTCATTTTTCATAATGGACTGATGTTCTTCTGCCATAGTTTCTTTCCATTTTCCCTTCTGGACCGCTTCTTCGAATGAAGTAGGTTCTTCCTCTAGAAGCTTTGTCACGTATGTTGTATAGCTTGAGAATCTTTTTGGTCTTTTACTCTTCCTGGATGTTCCTTCTGGAACCTTGATTCTTTTTGCATCTTGTAATGTGGCTTTAAGCCAAGCTGGTCGCTTCTTGGTCTTAGGTACGATAACTGAATCATTTTTTTCACATGGCTCCATAGGATGATTAGGTTGATCCTTTTTGTCATTTTCGTTTTCTGTGTTTTCTTCATTAGGTTGTTCAACCTCTTCTTCTTCGATAATTTCTTTGATGGATTTTTTGAAGGCCATCCTTTCATTGAACGTTACATCTCTACTAACTTCGATCTTGTGTTGTTATGGAATATATATTCTATATGATTTGGATGAGTCACTATATCCCACGAATATTCTCTTCTCTCCCGAGGGTTCTAGTTTATTCCTTTTATCTTTGGGAATATGAGAGTAAACTAGACATCCAAATATTCTTAGATTTTCTATGTTAGGTTTCTTACCTGAGAATGCTTCTTCTGGTGTCATGTCCTTCAATATGCGATGAGGGCTTCTGTTCTGTACATATATTGCCATCATTGCTTCTTCTCCCCATAGAAACATGGATAGACCTTGATCATTCAATAGGGATTTTATTGTTTCTTCGATAGATCTGTTCTTTCTTTCTGCTACACCGTTCTATTGAGGATTATGAGGAACAGTCGGTTCCCTCCTAATCCATGTTGATTTGCAGAATGAAACTAACTCCTTCGAGGTGTATTCTCCTCCATTATCTGATCTTAATGTCTTGATCTTCTTGCTCGTAAGGTTTTCTATTTCTGCCTTGAATTCTTGGAATTTGTTGAATACTTCGTCTTTTGATTTCAGTAGGTACATCCACGTCTTTCTTGAATAGTCATCTATGAAGATTACGTAGTAGAGAGATCCTCCTAGAGATATGACTGGCATTGGTCTGCAAACATTGGAGTGTATTAGATCTAGGATTTCCTTGGATCTGTTGTTATTGCTTAGTAATGGTCTCTTGATATTCTTCCCAAGGGCACATCCCTTGTAGATTCCTTCGTGTGTAGATTTCAATTATGGTATTCCTTCAACCATTTTTATGAGGAAAGGTAATGATTTATAATTGATATGAGCGTACCTTCTATGCTAAAGTTCATTAGGGTTGACTTCGTCATGTACTAGAGCTTCTTCATTTCGTTCTAGTAGTCTATACAGATTTCCTTCATGACTTCCAATAACCCTAGCGTCTTCTATGCTGGAATTCTTATGCCATGATAACACCTTTCCATCCATGAAGGCTATTCTATTTCCTTTGTCTTCTAAACATGATATTTATACAAGATTCTTTTCTAAACCAGGTACATATAGAACATTACTTAAGTGAACATGATTACCTGATTCCAATTTGATGGAGGCTTGTCCAAATCCTTCGACAGGGTAAGTACTTTTGTCTCCAAGCTCCACTTTGTACGATGTCTTTCTCTCATTTAGATTTGAGAGTTTGGCTTGATCTCCCGTCATGTGCCTGGAAGCTCCACTGTTGATTATCCACATATCGTCTTCAATTGTCCCGGTGAGTGCTGAGTAGTGTAAGAGAATGATTGTTTCACACGTATCTTCAGTTGAATGGTAACTGGTCATGCCTTGATCCAAAACTTCAACTTCGTCATTTCTGTCTTTTGAGAGAGCCAATAGGTGCACTGAGTTAGGGCACATCTGGATATCTTCTTCTTGAGCGAGATGCTCCATCACAAGGTGTTGGATCTGAGAATTAGGGTTTATGCAACTACTTCTGCTAGTAACCCTAGCTGCAGTGCTTCTGGAAGCTTCTCCTGCTAGTAACCCTAGCGACAGTTCCTCAACGAGCTCAATAACTAGCGTCTATGCTTCCTTCCAACATTTTAGGCTGACTGAAGGGTGTGTGGGCCCATAACCTGTTAGAATATAGAAGATTGTGTTGTTTTACCATTGATGATACCCTCGTCACCCAACCATTGGCCGAAGCCACCCTCTGAGCACCTTGGCCTTGACTAAGAAGAGAATCCTGGTAGCAATCCAATAGCCAAGAGAGGCTAATGCACCAAGCAAGAAATAGAAACTAAGCTTAACAGATGATCCCACCCAGAAGCTAGCGCACCACTTTCCCAGCTCTCCCAGAAATTTGCGTACCAAAACTGCAACTACCTGCGCAGATTTTGGCTCTCTCTGCAACTGCTAAGATGATAAATAATGAGAACTGGCACCTTGTATTTATAGTGAACTGGGCAGGATAACTGGGGACGACTTCTCCTTCTAGGTATCAATAAATTTATTTTAAGTGTATTTATCCAGCCGACAACTTGTCTAGGGTTTCCTTCAATTCTTTGCTTCCTTCCGGAGGATTCTAGTCTCGTCATAGGTCACATTAGAGGTTCATACCTCCCGAAGCTACCATAATATTAACAGGGACATCCTCGCCAATCCATCCCCACATAAGGGCACGACACCATCACGAACACGTGATCTGCCTCGCTGGATAATAGATGAAGTGCCTCCCTGGAAATCCTAGCTGGAAAATTGGGCATGCCCCTCTTGGGCATCATCTTACCCCACATGTGCATCTGCACCTCGGTCATCGTCCTAGGAGGCCAATGAATGAAACTAGGTCTCGTCTCTAGAAACCTCTCAAAAAACAAACAAAATAACTCTTAAGCAAATGGGAAGTTCTCCCTCCCATCTATCATAGCACAACATCTATCCAATGTTATACAAAACTACCTCAAGAAATTTGCAAACCACCTAATAAGTCGTGGTCTATGTATCAAATAATCAACATAATATAAAAGCGTGAAAATATTGCATTGACCATCACCAGTAAGTGTGAAATGATCGACAGTAATAGTGAGAGGCACCTAACGTCCCCTACACCGAATGAGGCGATCCGTAAATGTCCACCAGCCACCTAAAACTCACCAGGAAAAGGTATATTGTGCACAATATACCTCTGATATTAGGCAAGCTAACTCTCAACTGCAACATCCACTGGGCCATCAAGAAACTCGGGGAAATCCTCCCCTCTCCTAGATAGCCCAGTGATAAAATAAATATTCTCCTCAGTGGGATGGTACCACTAATGAGGACCGACTCTAAATTTTTGTTGATGGGCATCCCATCGACGGATCAACTGTGCAAGAAAGAAGGAATTCCCCTTCAGGGATGTATCCTCCTTGTAGTACTTGAGGAGGACTACATTCCTCAAGAGGACAAGAGTAGCTACAATACTAGGCCGAGGGTACAAATCCCTCTCCCTCTCTCTGGCCTCCCACTCCTGAACCATATTATACAGGTCCACTCTTTGTTGCTGCTCATTCATGCGCTGACGTCTCTGCATAATTAACATATAAATTACATCAACATAATACATAAAAATATAACTTTTTTTCAGTAAATGAGAAATTTATTTCAAAATATGCTAACATAATTTTTTTTCAAAAAAAAAAAATTTAACCATCGATGCTCCTGCAAAATAGTAACGCACCGCCCACAGTGAGCACACATATCTTACGCACTGCATGAAAAATGTAATTTATTTTAAGGGGTGCGTAGTAATTATAAACGCATTGGTGCACCTCGTTGTATACAACGCATCGTGAAAGAATGGTGCGTCTAGATACTACGACGCCCTGGTGTGTTCCATTCATCATGACGCACTGCGTAAAATAGACACTCATTTTAAATGGTGCGTCGGATCAATGCTTGCACACCGATCTGTTCTATATAATCCACTTACCGATTGAAAAACAAAATAATGTCCACAATGCGTAGTTTATTTTGTACGCACCGGTGCGTTAACTATCAATGACGCATCGCTTGAATAACTATCTCTTTTTAATTATGTGTATGTTTTTATGAACTCGCCGGTGCGTTAACTATAAACAACACACCGTTTAATGGAAACTATTTATTTTAGATGGTGTTTCATTTATTATGAACGCATCGGTGCGTTCATTATAAACAATGCACTGGTGCATTTATTAGGAACGCACTGTCGAAAATAAATAGTTTCCATTAAACGGTGCATATAGTTCTATGAACGCACCGGTGCATTCATCAAAATAATCACCATTTAATGGAAACTATTTATTTTCGATGGTGCGTTGTTTATAAGTACGCATCGGTGTGTTTCGTATTACGACGCACTGACGAAAAATGACCTATACATTTTTGGTGCACCTTGTAAAATTTACAGGGTGCACTACGTGTGGTGTGAGCCGAACGGATAAAACGCATCGCGCATAATTTTTATTTTATTTTTTTTTAGAAAAACAATGCAAATTTTACTCAATTTCACAATTTAATCCGGTAAAAATACAATGTACAAATAAATAAAGAATTTACCTGGATATTTTCTCGTCGAGGAGGCATGTTTGGGATGTAGTGAAAAAAATGAAATTTGCCCACCATATGGAAAAATTGGAATCCCACGAACTGAACACTAAACGAAAACAAAGAAAGAAACATAAACACCAATGATAGTGCGCTTCATTTGGGAAAAGGTGGCACCGGTACTTGAGAGCTTCTCCGCACTAGAAATAGTAAAATTGGTTTTTTACCGCCAATTGTTTTTACCCTTGTTCCGGTGCACTCGCGTTAAGCACACAGGTGTTCACCGCTGCAAATAGCGTACCGTTATTTAAAAAAAACCTTGTGATAGTGCACCATATGGAACACACCGATGTGCCTAGAGGACAAAGGTGGATTGTTATTATTTAAAAAAATAAATGCAAATATTGTGCACCTGTTTGTTACACACTGGTGCGCCCGTTTCATGTGCACCAGTGCTCACAAGATTGTATTATATGATGCGCACCATTGTTTTTTGTTTTTTTTAAATAAATCTGCAATGGTGCACCATTTTCTATTCACACCGGTGCGTTGATTTCTGGTGGCACACTGCTCCAAACAGTGCACTGTTATTTTTAAAAAATACCTTGCGACGGTGTAACAGTTTGGAACGCATTGGTGCACCCAATGGACAACGATGCACCAATATGCATTTTTAAAAGAAAAACACAAAGACGGTGCGCCTTTTTGTTTCACACGAGTGCATCTGTTTCATGTGCACCAATGCTCGCAAGCTTATTTTATATTATGTGCACTAATGCTCACGAGCTTCTTTTATATTATGCGCACCGTTGTTTTCTATTTTTTTTTAAACAACTTTGTAACGGTGCACCATTGTCTATTATCACCGATGGATTGATTTCTTGTGGCGCATCGATGCAATATAGTTTTAAAAACACACCGTTAAAAAAACTTCCACTAAAACATCCGCTCGCGCACCTCCACTACAAATGTATTTTTGGGCTATTTTTATAGGGCTTCCGCAAAAACCTGCGCGATAACTTCTTTTCCTTGTAGTGTCATTGACCTCTCTTGACAATATTTCCACTTTCCAAAGCACACAACATCATGGTAACCACCACATCAACACATTGACACAAACTTCATGTGATATCGACTACAGAGGGATTGTCATTGTTTCTCATGTCCATCTCAATCACTGCTCACAAAATACTCGTGTTGATATAGAACACCAACAACACCCATGCCATGGATTGGTACTTACGCTTAAATTCAAATAGTTGTGTAGTAATTTCCTTCATTGGTCTCCATATGGAAATCTTCATCACCCACAAGCATTTCAATGAATCTCACAAATATATCATTGAGATCAAGAATCTCTTGGTCTCATAAGAGAATATATTTCACACAATGTTTGTTATATCAACATTTCCACATAGGTACTTCCATGAAAACCTTACACAACAAATAGATCCACCGAGCAATCCAAGGAGACAATTCACATTCTATCGATGCAATGACAAACATGTATTTACACAACTATATACAGTGACCCTGCAAATGATATGTTTTCTACTATGACCAACACACATCCATCATATACTCGATGTCATATGGCTAACCATGTTGATTTTCTAGTGCTAAATTAGACAAGTACAATTTTCCGCAAGTGGTAATTACTTCCAATGATATACGATATTAATTTAGTAAACTCTAGAACATCACTAAGTAATTACACTCGAAAAATTCAACTACTTATAAACTTCTGTCTCTTCCTTAGATCACTTCCCATGTATGAGAGAGAAAAAGTATGTGTGTCTATTGTTGTGTCTGTAAGTGTCTTTTTAAAGTAATATTAGATTGATCCAAAGAGACACATCTCTTTGAAAATTAAATTAAATTTTCTTTCTTATAAATAGTTGCAGAATACCTCCCTTAACTACCCAAAGATTAACATTAATTTGGTTAAATCCATCCACATAGTATTTGACTTTGTTAAATTGTTCCTCCATAATTCATGGATTCTTTGCATAAATTTAGGTAGAAGTAAATAAGTAGTACATTCTTTATATTTAGGTAATTAGACATTTTTACTAGAAATTACCGTCCACCATAATTTATCGATTTCTTTCTATAATTTAGATAGGAGTAAAAGGTAAATATGTTGCACATAGAGATTGTAACAACCCCATAAATTTAACACTCCCAACACTTTACTCTACTCTATGTGTGTTTCTGGGCCCTCCCATGGAGTCAAGCCCAGTCCCGCTTTGATACCATGTTGATTTGTATATAACATGATATACAATCGATGCTTTATTACAATGATGAGTGTTTCATATATATAGAACATATGGATGACCATCCATGAAAGGATGCGTCCCTTGGATAATATATCTTTACTTATTTATTATATATATTTATACAAATTTGCCTCCATACAAACACAAATTTTCACTTTTTACTTTTCACATTATGAAGACCGACCATAGTTACAAAATTCAACACTAAATAGGCCATATCTAGGTTTAACACACGTGATACTACTTCATTTCTTATGATCAAATAACAAAATTAAAACATCTTTATTTTTCTTAAGATATACACTTTTAGCTCTTTTACATTTACTTTTCACAAATCTCTACTCAATTTGATTCTAAATTTCCAAATTTTATAATTTGTCCCATCCAATTTTTATTTTTTATTTAATTTAATTTAATTTAATCTCTCTCTCTTTTTTAATCCATTATAATAGAATGCCACCCCCTGAGGAGAATATTACACTATTGCTCACTCCTAAGGTGGGAAAACCATAGAACCAGCTTTCCCAAAGATAACATTCTATTCAACTCACAAGTGGTTTCCCAAGGAGTTGAACTGTCGATATGACATTGGTTAGCACTCATGGTAAATTGATTAGTTGAACCAAAAGAAAATTTACAAGGAAGACATTTTGCAAGAAACAACAAATTAAATTATTGATGTGATAAAATTTATGATTTGGCTACAAGTTTTGGGATTTACATGTAAAATACCTCAGTTCAAAAAACAACCACTAAAGACATAGATTGTAAGACAAAGTTACGACCACTTGAAGTTCAAGTCTTGGTTTCCTCAAGAAATTTGCAATGATTAATTTTTTTTTTAACAAAATAGCTCTCTTATTCTAGCTTTTGGTCACCAAATGACTAAACTAGGATCTCTTGAGCTAAAAAGAATCTTTTGTACCTATTGAGTTTGAACCATGGCCTCTACTTTAATTTTAAAATATTAACCAATGTGCTACTATGCAACTTTATAAATAGTCAATAGAACGATATTTCAATCTGAAGACATTATGATGGGCTAGTCAAGAACCCATTAAAATCAAATTGTTGACTTGTGCCTCACAAGTACAATGTTCACCAAATCACTGCAATTGCTCTAGTTGCTAAGTAGTGAACATAAAGGGACCATAATTAAATTTTTAAGTCAATAAATATTTTAAAAATAAATAAAATACACGCATATGTAGTTCATTGTTCTTATCAGTGAACAATTAATAGTGCATTTTGTGTGTTGTCATGTTTTCCACATCACTAGGGACATATTAATAAACATATAATTCTTTAATATTAAATAATTGGAAATTTTACAGGAATCAAAGTTGACCTTAGGAATAGGAAAAATTTAAGTACAAGGAGTAGGAATTTGTACACAATAGAGAATGGGTAGATTAGTGATCTCGTAGAGGGTCCAAAGTCCCATGCATGTGGTGTCATCCTTTATACATAAGGTGAGTGAGGATAGGCCTCACTCTACATAAGTAGGCCTTATCATGAGGTATGCCCATGAATGCAGAGCATCGTATGAGCATGGAGGCATATGTATATAGGGTACACCTATGGAGAAAATGCCTCATAGGAGCATTGGCACATCGCCTAATCGATCTACACTCAAGGAGACACGAGCTCATAGAGGGGAATCTAAGGATGATTTAATAAAAAGTGTCAGGGAGAAAAATGTACAACAATTTGTGGCATACACCTACTTGTGAATCTTGAAGCCACAACCCATTGGCTCTTCCTTGGGGTAGATCTCAGTTCAAAGAACTATTCTCACTTCACCAAGGGATGTAATGGGTAGGTTTGTTAGAGAACTAGTGAATTGTAGAAGTGAGGGACAATTGTTTCAAAGAAGAGATTGTGTTTGTAGACATAATTATAGCACTAAGGAACATGTGAGCATAGCTCAACAAATAATGGATAACACGCAATCTCCAAAAAACTCCCATGATAGATCAATCCATATGACCATCTATCTATACCTCAAAGTATAACCGACTCCTTAATAATAAGAAGAACATAGTCAATTTTGATCACCTTCAATGTTCCTATATCTCTGTCTTTCTTGCCTCAACCTATGCAACAATCCACTGAGTAGGGGACAACCTCTAAGTGTCCCCACTAACCATTCTGCTATCCAATTGGCCTTTCCCTATCCACAGACTATCTCCAGAAGGTCGAAAGGTGAGATGAACCTATTGTTACAACACCCCCCCCCCTCAGTAAAAATCCCTGGAGATTCAAAAGGTGGAATTATCTCTATACATATACACCCCCCATAAGAATAACATCTTGAAGTCCAAGCATAGCCCAAAGTTTTACAAACTTATATTATGTGAATGACTTCATAAATATATTAGTAATCTGCTCATCTATCCTACAATAGAAAAGAGACTCAACTTTCTTATGTACTAACTATGTCAAACAATGGACATGAACCTCCATATGCTTCATATTATAGTGAGAAATATGGCTTCCAACCACTTGCATTATTCTTTAGTTGTCATAATATACTATAATTCACTCCAGAAAAGGGAATTTGAGCTCACCCATTAGGTTGTGAATCCACACTACTATTTTCTTGCATTAACCACACCTCTATATTTAGCTTATATGGTTTATAGAGAAACCATCTTATACTTTTTACAAGACCAAACTATGGGTTCGGACCCAAAATGAATCACATAGCTTCAGGTTGACTTTTGTCAATCTCCATCTCCAACCTGATTAGAGTTAGTATAACCAACCAACTGGTTCACATTCTTATTGAAATACTTTATACCAAGTTGATATGTACCCTTGATATAGGAAGAAATACTCTTTTTGGTGTATAAGTTGCTCTCTTTTAGATCTTGCATGAACATGGAAACCACAGTAAAAGCAAATGATATATCAAGTCCACTATGAGTTAAATAAAAAAGGCTACCAACAAACTGCCTATAGAGAGTAGCATCGACTTTCAGATAATCACACTCCTTAGTCAGTGTCACTCCCCATTGATAGCACATGGTTCATAGTATTCCATATTGAACATATGTAATAACTTCCACACATATTTAGGTTGATAAATAAAGATATCATCATCCATTTTCAAAACATGGATTCCTATAAAGAAATGCAACATACTAAGGTTGATCATTTCAAACATATAGTTCACCTTTTTTCAAATCTGAAATTAGGTTGACATCATTTCCAGTAATGAATAAATCATCAACATATAGTGAAACAATTAAAGTATCACCATTCATATGCAAAACATATTTAGTGTGATGAGATTCATATCATTGTAAACTAAAGTCAAGAAAGATATTGTCGATCTTCTCATACCACGCCCTAGCTGGCTTATTTCAAATCATACAAGGATTTCTTCAATCAACACACATGATTACCATCCTTCTCAAATTTTTAGGGTTGTTCCATATAAATCTCCTCAGTGAAATCACCTTGTAGAAAAGCATTCTTAACATCCATTTTAGGTAGCTCCCATCCAAAACAAACAACAAGTAAAAGAATAATTTTAATGGAGTTCATCTTTTCAATAGAGGAAAATGTCTCAATGTATTCAATGCCTTCTTACTGAGAAAATCATTTTGCTACTAGTTCAACCTTATGCTTCTCAACAATGTATTTAGAGGTGAGCTTAGTATTGTAGACCCATAGAAATTTCACCATGTTCTTTCCTTGCAGTTGGGAAACCAAATCCCAAGTTGTATTCTTCATCAAGGAATTGTATTATTCAATCATAACATTTTCCCATTTAGGTCAACCATGTGCATCTACACATGTATCAAAATCACAGGCCTCTAGAACACATGACATAAACCAACACTATCATGTTGTTTATATCTTCTAGTTTTCCTTGAATCATTTACATTTCCTACATCAACACCAACAAATTCAATCATCTTAGTTTCCCATCGAGAAATACTAGTGCCTCTTGTAGGAGCATTACCTGCATCAAATTCACTATTCATCGAATGATTAGACAGTCCAAAGCTTGTAGTCAATTTTTTTTGTAGAAGGTCAACTACAAGTTTGTTCCAGTACAAGAGTTGACACATTGGTTGATGTTGTTAAGTAATCAATTGATCTAGAATTCTTTAGAATTTTAAGTGGGTCACTGCTTAACAATCTAGAATAGGAGTATAATAAAGAAACAATTGAGGTATTCTCATTAAAGACAACATCTCTCTTGCAAATAATTACCTATTTTATTAGATCAAACAACCTATAGGGTTTTGACTCATTAGAATAGCCCAAAAAAATGCAAGCATGACTCTTAGCATTGAACTTTTTTCTCTTATCATGTAGAATATGAGCCCAGTCTATGCATCCAAATGTTCATAGGTGTTTGATAAAGGGTTTTTTGCCACTCCATTTCTCAAGTGGATTCATATCCCATACAACTTTGGCCAAAATCATGTTGACAAGGTAGTTTGTGTAGTGAACAATGTCTTCCCAAAATGTAGTCAGTAAGCATTTGGATTGAAGAAAAAAATGTACAATTTCGACCAAGGTCAAATTCTTCCTCTCAACAACATCGTTTCATTGAGTTGTGTAAGGTTTTTCTAAAAAGATAGACCATTATGTGACAAATAGATCCCAAAGTCCTTGCTCGCATATTCTCCTTCATTGTCCAATCTCAAACATATCATAGGTCAATCACATTGCTTTTCAGTGAATGCCATAAATTCCTTGAATTTTTCAAAGACAATACTCTTATTCTTTAAAAAATATACCCAAGTATACCTAGAAAAATATCAATAAAGATCAAAACATACATTGCATCAACTAGTGATGGTTTGTTCATTATACATAGGTCAATATGGACAAGTTATAACTGATTCTTTTCCCTCTAGTCCTTCCCCATTGTTATAGCATCATTTGACACCTGCTATGCTCATGACGAATCACTGGCCTCAATTACATCCCTTTCCCTATTTGTAGGAGCAAAATCCTCCTTTTCCTTCCTAAAAACATATTAAAAAATCTCATTTTTCAATATGTACACGACTCTCCTTAAAGAAACTCATGTACATACACACCTTGCTAGTTAGAAACTTGCGTACATGTTCAATTGGCTAAAAAAAATATAATTCCTGATATTTCGGGCGAAGTTGACGGGTTCCCTAGGTTCTCGACCTCCTATAGCCTGTGCATAAATATTCCATCTATCAAAAGGGATTATAAAAGAGAGCCTTGTGATGGAGGAAATACATCATCAAAGAGATGCAACCTTATGATGGTAGTTTCCCTATAGCCCTGCAAGCCCATGTTTCCCTGTATTTCTAAGATTGTCTTCCCCCCTGAAAAGCCATTATTTTTAGGATTTGTGTTCCCCTTTATCTTGTTAGGAAGAAACGTCTTGCTTCCTTGGACCCGTTGGGAAACAAAACTTTGGAGGTAGTCTTTTTCATCTCAGGCCTTGGGTGGAGGAACTTGGATCCTGGTTCCATGATCGTTCTACAACGGTTACATATTGTAAACAAATTCTTTTGTTGTTATCAATAAAAGAACTCTCATTCTCATCTGATTTTCTGTGTTAATTCATGATTTTAATGATATTATGTGTATCTTATTTTGAATATAATGTAGAATATGAATTGATTGTATCTAGTTAGTTAGCGAATAACTACTTTCTTGTAGTTGCATACTTTTTGTTTGTAGGACTTTCAGAGGGTTGTTGTGAAGGAATTATGGAGAGAAAGCCCTCAAGTGGGATCTACTTCAAACGTATGGTTCCATGTATGTTCTTTTTCCTTTCCTCTGAAAGTTAGTTATTGCAGGTAGTTATTTCTAATTGATTGTCTAATGAGAGGTTGAGAGGAGTCTTTTAAGGGCA
>SNQJ01S0008166.1:842-12396 GCA_010110895.2 Picea sitchensis
AGAATCTCTGTTCTTCCAGCCCATATAACTCAAAGACTACAACTCTGCCTTGGGCTTCTTGTTATACAAGAATGGGAAAATCTAAAAAATCATGTTCCAATTCAAACAAATAAAGAAACTTTAGAACCAAAAGGATTTTGAGTAATAGGAAAAAGTCATAAAAATATAGGAAATATATCTCATAAATGCTTTAGCATAAGGGTGCTTGAATGGTCAGTTGCTCCTTATCCAACATATGAACCACCGATATTATATAGGTACATTTGTTATTGGTGTTCGACCTTAATTATATTCGTAGAAGCATCGAGGGGGCATTTTCACATGATGTTTGTAGCAGTACTAATAGATTGCATGAAGGAATTCAGATTTAATCCACGATGCTTCTGAAGCACAAACATGAATTCGACATGTTGATAAAAGATAACAAGATTTTCTTAACAAAATTAATTTCATATTATTTGAATAACTTAAGAGGTTCTAGCCTGTATGGGATTTAGTTCATTAAACATAGAATGGCCATAACCGTTGAAACTTCCCATCAAATGTTATTTAACAAGCAGATAGTCAACCAAACAACCAAACAAGGAGGATTTTTTTATGAGAGGGTTGTCTTGCAAACTAGTAGGAAGAACGAAGCAAGGTTTAGTTTTTCTTGTGTCCATGAGATAACAGTCTTGTGATTCAAGATCATTGTTTCATTCAATGTTCAACTTAGCTTTCTTCATCTTCTTTATATACTTGGATATTCTATGTATGATGTTAAATTCCATTTAGAATAGTTAGAAACAATGATATTCCAAGTCTTCATAAGGACTTGAAAGCATCATGAAATCTAAGAGAGTGTATGGAGATACAAAACTTTTGGCTCTATAATTATTTCTTTTTGTTTATTTATTTTTCTTTTGATACAATATTAAAAACTACAAAATTATCAAAACACTTTTACTATATATTTTTTCTTTAAATAGTTTCGATGCACTTCTTTTATTTATTTTATTAGCTTAACCTTTTGTTTATTAATTGTAATTTTTAAAAGAAAACAAAGAAAAAAATCATATTTTCTTTCTTTTTATGTTGTTTAACTTTTTATTTATTAACTTGCAATTTTAAAAAGTAAATATTATCAAATTCATTTCAATATGATTATTAATTTAGAGTAATTATTATAATCACTAACTAAATCTTTTTGTTTATTTATTTTTATTAGATTATTTGACTTTAGCATTTGTATTATTAATTTCACATTAATTTTGTCTAATTTACATTTCATTCACAAAAGCAAAATATAAAAATTACAAAGTTGCAAAACACATAAAAATTTAATATTTACAAAATCATAAATAAGAGATTCATTCTTAGACTCTTTAGTTTTAGGGTCTAATGTGTTTTCCTTTCGGGGCTTTAAAATGAAGGTAACATTCATTCTTTTTACTGTGTAGACTCACGGCAGGTTGAGAGGTTGGTATTGAGACCATTCAATTTATGCATCAACATATTTTGGCGACCATACTAAGGAGGACTGTTTAATGGTTCTCTCTTTTGTTTTAATTCTTTCAACCTAATTCTTATATTTACACCTCATGATCTTATCTTAGATGTCTAGCTCTGACCAAGCTTCTATGTATTAGCTAATTGGAAGCATGTATAGTGGTTGTAACCCTATGGCCTCAACTACTAATATGGGGAAAGTCGTATGCAAGTATGGAATATTCCAATTAGAGGAAGACCTGAACAATTACCCGTGGATTATACCTACACCTTTGAAGCTCGCTTACCTGGTTAATCCTTTGCCTTACAAGTTCAAGAAGCATTTACCTTTATTTCTAGGTGATGGAAATGTTATAGTGGAAGAGCATCTTCATGCATTTTCCAATGCTTGTACCATCCTTGGAGTCATTGAAAATGACAGTTGCATGATCTTATTTAAAAACTCCCTTCAGGGTAATGTTGCTTCCTTGTTTGCCAACCTATCTCATGAATGTATCTCCACGTGGTCTGAAATTTCTTGTTGGCTTACCTCTACCTTTGGACACTTGGATAATCCTTATGAGCACCTTAAGAGATTTAATCAATTGCACATGAAGGAGAGTGAAAGTATTCATGTTTTTAACCTTATGTTTATCAGGTTATATAATTGCATTCCTATGTCTATTCATCTTACCAACTTGGATGCCCTCTTGCATTATTATGATATTCTACCTCCTTTTTATTGTTAGCGGTTGGAAGAAAAGAACGTTCAAATCTAGAGCGAGCCTTAGTCACTTTCCTTGACTTCGAAGATAAATCTTGTAGAATGAGTTTCTCTTTTGGTGGTTGTGGTTCGCGTAACAATTTATCATCCTTAATACCCATCATTCAGGATTCACAAAATCACATGCTCTCCCTTGAACATTGATTTTCCAAAAAATCCCATCTTGAGATACCCTTGGAGCCCTCTTACCTAGGGCCTAATTATGATACCTTTACCACCTATGATCAAGAGTTTGGATGTGAAGATGATCATGATCATATCATGATGCTCAACGATCAACCCATCTCTCACATTTCAAATACTACCATTTTGGAAACTAATGGACAAAATCAACCCCAAGATCATGGTTTACCCCAAGTCCCTCATTGATGTGCATACATTGGTGAAGTTAAGTATGCAAAGAAAGTTGATTTTAACCTCTTTAATCCCCTTAATGACACAGTTTTATATGATGATGTTACTAATGAATGGTTAGATCTAGTTGATGAGAACCCTTTAGATTCTATTGATACGTGTTATGAATCTTCCTTTGAAGATCTTCATCAAGATCTGGAATTGCATAATGTTATTTCAAATCCATTGTTTCAATTAAAATAAGTCAAGGAACTTGACACTTATATGCATACCACTCATGATATGTGCATTATTTCCAATGATGATGATGAGTTCAAGGGCCTTCCTATGTTTTTGAATCCCTTATATTTTTCATTGGAGTATGATGATCCTATTCATGGTGGGAAGAATGAAAAAGATGGTATTAAAATGTTGAATGAGTCCATAGGCCCTATCCTTGATATTCAAACTTCAAACCATAAACCAGATTTCCATGATATTATTAATGCTTTCAGTATAAGATGAAAAGCTCATCTTGTTGGTTTTCAAGTCTTGCAGGATGGTAACCTTTTCTTTTGGGTCTTGATAAGTCTTTTTCCCTCGCCATATGCATCTATTGGTTGGAAAGTCATTGAGGTTTCCTTGTGCAATGCCTTCTAATTCATCAATCTTGCATGTAAAGAAAATGATGTTTTCCTCTATGTCAAGTGTCATCCCACTTGAGTCATGTTATCCCCAACTTCTAGGGATAACTAAGGAGATGATGTCTCGAGGCCCTCGGGTTGTAGTTGTTATAGCAAGATTTGCCTCACCATCGCTATCTTGCACAGAAGGCCTTTTTCCATTTCCCTATGCAGGCTGTTCATCCCTTTTTGACGAATCTAGAGCTAAAAAATATACATTTTTCCACATATATGCTCCCTAACTGCTATGCAAGATGCGCATATGCTTGCTGCTCCATTACAACTCGTGTATATTGGGATTTGTGTCAGAAAATACAAAATTAGGTCGGGTTTCCATGTCACGACAAAAGATCTCCGATCCTTGGCCTTCCATATACTGGAAACATTTCGACTCGACCCTTCAGTTGTATTCTGGAGGCTATAAGAGCACAATTTCGAACTATGGAAAAGAAGGAGAAAGCATTCAACTTTAAGAGCAAAGTTACTCTGGAGAAATTACTTCATATCGAGTCTGCATCCCTTTGTCCCTCAAGTATGAACACAGTGTTCAACCCCCAAGCTCTTCCCTTATTATTGAGAGGATCTCTTTGCCTCTTTCTCATGAACTTGCCTCTGGTGGAGAATTGAAGTGGTGGGGACCCAATTGGAAGGAACTTGGTTTCTTGGTTTCGAACCGTGCCGACACAGAAGTCTGTAATGTTGATACTTTTGCTAATCAATTATCAATAGAAATACTCCTTTCCCTTCCTATCGGTATCTTGAAAATATATGATTATTATCCATGGGTGTGTTTCTAATGTTTATTAATGTATTATGCTATCTGATGTGCTAACCCCTTTTATATCATCACTATATACTTGCTTTGCTTGTTTGTTGAGAACTTCTCATAGGTATAAAGTGTTGGGTCAAAGTGCTCAACGGTGGAATATCATCAAACATTGGATTGAGGTAGGCCTCTTTCTTGTATTGCACATTAGTCTATATAGAATATGTTGGAATTGAGTTGATTTCTGCAGTCATACCTGTCTGTTGTGGTTTACCCTTGGCCATAGAGAGTTTTTCCCTTATAACAACAGTCATGGAGTATTGAGAGATAGATTGACCAACAATGTCCACTTGCATAGATAGAGACCCACCGCACCACCACAACTCCAGGTTCATCACGACGATATCCACCACATCATTTGGCCTCCAGAAGACATTGGGTCTTGCTCCATGAGGTACAAGTAAGGTATTATGGTGAGTGCCATTTCAATATTTGAGGCATTTGAGTTTGTTGCATCTATTACTACTTCTGATTATGTAACGTTTGCTTAGACATTATGCTCTTTGCCCTGTTTCACTTTGTTGGTTGACATTTCACCCTAGTAAGTGGGTCACCCTTAGGGATAGGTTTGCTATTGGGAGGTCCTTTTGACGGGTCATCGTACCACTCCCAACCATACTTTTCCCTTTCCACTACTTCATCCCCTCGTTTCCTCACCTTTTGGGATTTTTGGGTGTATTGAACCAAAAAGGGGTTGTCCCTCATTTCATGGGAAGAAGGGGATGAAGGCTTAGAGGATTGTAGCTAGAAAAAGATAAAAGCCAATCATTAACCTTCTATATTCTCTCCCAGGGATCCCAGGGACAATGAAAAGTCTCTCATAAAAATTGATGAGACCCATGAAAGAATAATTAATAACAAATGCCAACCAGGGAGGGGCATGTATGGGAACTTTTTTTAATGCTTATGTAGAATCTGCACCTTGGATTCAACCTAGAAACTTCCTAAAATAATTAAAGGCAATAAATGGGCATGGAAAAAGGTTGCATTGAAAACGAAGGTGCAACACACCCTCTACAAAGGCACCCATAAGTGAGACACTACAACCCCTTGTATGTCATGGAACCCATGTCCAAAAGTATTCCCCTCATCCATGTCACCTCATCCACATGACTTAGAAGGAAGCCCCCTCAGGAAACACCCCTAAACTTAAGGAACGATTCACCCAATAGGTCGTTTGTCAACCCTCCCATACCTAAACTTGGAAAATTGAATAGGGTCTTTGAGCATTGGTTTATTTTGATGAGGTAGTTTGGATGTACATGATTAGATGGACCTATTATTGATTTGATTTACTCATCATGATGGTTTGACTTGATATCCTTGGAGGTTGTGTCCATTTGTTTTTGCAGGACCCAGCTGGTGGACAATTTTGGAGGAACAAGCCTAGCTTGGGCTTCCATGGGGCTTGAAGCCCACATGTTGGATGCCAAGGGCCCACGTGTCGGATCATGATGAATTGAATTTGAAGGACTAGAGTACACCTTGGAGGACCTTTCCTAGCCCTCATATTCCAAATTATTTTCTTGGAGGGGCCAAAATGTCACCCTTGAGGAGTTGATGTGATCATTGGGGCTAGGGTTTTGGTGGTGAAGTTGTTATTTGTCGACACTTAGCATGACTTGGTGGGAGGAGGCTATAGAGAATGAGAGGGAGGCTCTATGATACCCAACGACTTCAAATTTCATCTCCAACGACTTTCTCAAAGGGTCAAAATGTCACCCTTAGAGGGGTGACGTCATTTTAGGGTTTCTATTGTGCACTTTTTAAATTTTAAGTTTGAATTAAAAAATGAATTACTTGTGTAGAGGGGAAAAATAAGGGTTGTTGTTCCCTTATTTTTTGTTTACCCTAACTTAAGTGGAAAAACTATGTTTAAGACATTTTGTATAAATAGAGATCATTTGAATCTCATTTTCATATATCTCTCCCATTGTGAGAAGACTACGTGGCTGAAATTTTCGCTATACTTGAGGATTTTTGGTATCTATCTCTCTTGAAAATGGTTTTTGGTGTATCTCTTGATGAATGGATGAGCCAAGGTGGTGTGCACCTCTTGGAGACTTTTTCTCTTACTTATGCATGGTTTGTCTTGGTGAAACTAGGGTTTGATCTTGCAACTTTCTTGGTTTTTGGTAACAAAAATATACATGTATCTTGCTTATTTCATGATATTGTTGGTCATAAACCATAGGAGGAGTATAATTACATACACCCTCCATCAATTTCTTATCATTTACTATTTTACAAGTTTCTTATTGCAAGGTATCTTGGAGCAGTACAAGGGTGTACACCCTCCTTGATCTATCTTGAATTTGGTTTACATACCCTAGAGAGTAAGAGGATTTACACCCCTAGGATTTTTGTTAATATAACTTGTGTTTTAAAGACTCCATTTTCCCAAATATTAAAGGCACTAATCTGAATTTTTCATTAGAGAAATAAATTACTTGCCTTGGTAAACGTGATTTAGTAAGATATCAATCTTTTTAAGTTGCAATCTTTTGTTAATGCCTTGGGGTTGCTATACCCTCCAGAGCGTATCACATAGCTTAGTATTCTTTATACTATTATAAACTTTTATCTACAGCCATTAGGGCTGCAGAAACCCTTACACATTCTCATTAATAACTCACTACTCAACTGTCTAAAGTTGCTAAAAGTTTGCCCCCTATAATCTACTAAGGCTAGCGCACTTTTGGGGTGGTTTGTTGGAAAGTTTTGATGGTTGATCTCTTGGCTGTAATAACTTGAATTATACATGCATAAGGCTGCAAATTAAATCTTTGAAACACTTTTTATTTCAGCCTTATTTCATGCTAGAGTCTTGCTCTTTCATTCTTGAGTTGAACTAGTATTTACTAGCTTGTCTCTTGCTTATTCAACTAGAACTTTAACATCTTTATTTGTAGGTCTTATTATCATTTTATTGCTGATATATATTATTGTTTACTGCTTCAATTAGGAACATCAATCTTAACTTTCTTGTCCACCTAACATATTACATGCATACTTGGTTTTTATTGTGTCTCAGAAAGGTACAATCACCCTTTACAGGTACTCATATATCTTGGAAACCATTTGCTACCATAAAAATTCTTTCCCAAGACTTTTCCACACTTAGAATCTTGACCTATATGGGATACACTTCCATCATACCACTTTTCATCTCATTCCCCCCTAGGGTCACCGAGATTCACTCCTTGAGGTGATTACTTCATCTCTAAAGTGACAGGAATACCTGCCTAAGGTGATAATGGGTAGGTGYTCTCTTAGTTTTTGCCATTTTGTGGTTGGGTTGGGATTTTCCCAACCTACAACTTGTRCGATAACATTTTGGCATTGTTGGTTAGAAAAACAGGATCACAGAGAAATAAAATAAAAACAAATGCGGAAATAAAACATAGAAGATACACAATACAATAGAGACACAGATATACGTGGTTCACCCAGTGTGGGCTACGTCGACCAGATAAATTTCCAAGTCCTTCCTTTTTATCATCCAACAAATGAAGGGATACAACCTACAACACACTCGTTTTAACTTCCTCTTCTTTCTCTCACAGTCTCCTCTCTCAGAATACAATATTCGCAATGATACATAGCTGCAATACAATTTCCCTCATAAAAGAGGGTTTCCTTCTAGGGGAAAAAACACTAACATAACTTTTATCATCAGATCTGCGACCTTACAATGAACGGTCTAGATTTATTATGAAATTATAGTATACATTTACAAGGCAATTTTCCCTTTGGGGGTCGCTTGCCCCCGGACCCCGCAAGGTGGGCAAGCCCCCCCTGCAACTCCCCCGCGTGGAGGGGTGTACAGTCTTCCGGGGTGTAAAGTCTTCATGGGGTATAAACACGACTGAAAAAAAGACCTATGAATCAGGAAGATAATCAGGCTCCACAACCGACACTGTTGTTGGGGAGGATTTTGAATCCTCCTCCGAACCCTAACGATGCTTTGGCAGGCTACCCAAGGCCTTTTCCCTATCTTGTCTAGCGACTCCACCTGAAGGACATTCCCCTTGCACCTTTGATAAGATTGTCCCAAAGTTTATTTGGCGACTCCATTATGGGACATACCCAAAAGGGGCATTACTCGACCCCTAAAATAAAAAATTCCAGGCTTCGTAAGCCTTCACCCAAATGGCCTAGTCCTTCGTCATCTCCCACTTCTCATGATTGTCCATCTACCTCTCCTAGCCCTCCATCTTCACCCACTACCTCCACACCTCCACTCTCATCCATGCCCACTTTGCCAAGTGATGCATGGAGCCCATGGGCTAAAGATGCATACAAACCTTTAAACATGACAAAGATCCCTAGGTCTCCTCACAAATTCCCAAAAGACTTCAAAGAGTGACTCCCCATATTTTCGGGAGAAGATCTCATTACAACCGAAGATCACTTAGATGCCTTCTTCTGCGATCTGGAACCTTATGACCAACATGAATACGTCTAGATGAGACTCTTCTCCTACACTCTTGTCAGAAAGGCTAAGGAATGGTATGATGGTATTCTTCTAGGAAAAATCACGAATTCGGATCTCTTTCAAGAACGTTTTATTAAAATATTTGGAAAAAACAAGGATTACCAGTCCCTTTACGATCAACTATGTAACTACAAGAGAAATTCAGGAGAAAGTATAAGGCATTTCAATGATAGGTATAATACCCTTGGAAGAAATTTTCCTTGAGAGTTCAAACCTTCCCAAAGTACCATCCTCAAGTCTTACATGTCAACCATGAGGGATCCTTGCAGATTTCTAATTGGAAAGGGACGCCCTGCAACTTTGATTGAAGCTCAAGAAAGGGCATGTGAGATAGAAGAGAACATAACCTCGTCTCTCAACCAAGAGGAGGACTATCTTGAAGAGACCTTTCAGATTAATCAAGTTGATGACCTTGTCATACAGTACCCTCCCCACGATGTTAGGACACACCTGTAAAAAGAATGGGAGGAGGCCGCTAAAAAATATGTTGATCGCTTGATGAGTCTATTAAAGGAAAAACATCACAAAATATATCTCTCCCAACAAATGAGGTGTTGAGGGTTGAAAGAAAAAGAGAAACAAGGAAGGTTGAAGAAGAGTTTTTACAACATATTCGGCAAGTCCTGACAAAGCCACACAAAGAGAAAGAAATTGGTATTATCAAAAGTAAAAAACAAACCATTTCCCCAAACAAGACAAAAAAGGAAGAGTTTATAAATCACCTCAACATAACCCATCAGGTTCTAGAAGAGGGGATTGACAACACCTTCATTTTGGAAAAAATCCCTTTTCCTTGATGAGGAGAAGAAGGAAGGATCTTGGGGCTTAGATTTTGATGGTGTGCACTCAAGAACAGGCTCAGGTGCGGGAATAGTCTTGAGATCACCAGATGGAGAGACTAACCTTTTCCCGTACAGGCTTGAGTTTTATTGTACAAAAACAACACCGAGTACGAATCCATTATCTTGGGATTGAATCTTTCCGTTGATATGAACATCAAGTCCTTGCACGTAAGAGGAGACTCTGAATTAATCGTTTCACAGGTTAAAAAGAAGTTCACTGCTAAAAACCCAAGGTTGAAACAGTATAGAGATGTCGTTTCGGATTCCATGAATTTTTTTTACAACTTTTTGATTGAAGCCATCCCCAGGGAAGATAATCATTTGGCAGAAAACCTTGTCGTTTCCGCTTCCACCTTGCAACTTTTCAAAGAAGTCGATCTCTATAAAGTAGAAGTAAATTATAGGCCCTCGCTACCTGATAACTTGGAACATTGACAGGTTTTTGATAATGGAAACCAGATTCCACACTTCCTCAAAAATGAAGGTGAGGTTTGCAAAGAACCATTCTGGTTCTTACGATGAACATCCATCATAAATGGAATAAATAACTGTAATCCATACTGGACAATAAATATGTTGAATAAGAATGTATATAATGAGATAAAATAGATTATATATGATGAATAGATGTGCAATGAGAGTGCCAAATATATAGAGAACCGAAAGACACATGTGGTGACCATCCATGAAAGGATGCGTCCCTTAGATAATTAATAACTATTTATTATTATTATTATTTATGATTATTATCACTTAATATTATATATATTTTGTATGTTACATTGCCTTCCTCTTAAAAAATCTTTGTCCTCAAAGCATGATTAGAGAAGTACCTATCTCTTGTTGTAACTCGAACTGACTTCTCATGATCTTTTGTTTTTGTAGTTGCGACACTTGACGAAACAAAACGATATAATCTTTGAATTCCTGAAGTAATATGTTGCATCTCTTTGGAAGTGATTCATCCCAAATATACTTTCATTGGAATTGTTTGATGATTGATTGTTCAGATAGGATTTCTTATTTTAGGCTTCCATAGAAGTTGTCGATTTTGTCTTCGTTCTTTTTTGATGTTGTAGTTTAGTTGTTGGTAAGAAGAACATTGTTTATATTCCTCTTGACCTTGTTGTTGGTCGTAACGACTCTTGTGATTTGGATGATGATAAGGCACCGAATCTCTTCTGAATATTGTTTATTGGATCTTTCTTCAACTTTTGATGTTTCTGGTAATTCAATTGGATTAGTGTTTGTTTCTTTCTCTAAGGTTTGGATTTTTTGAACTAGAAGCTTCTCTATTTCAATTGATTTAGTCATTGCTTCTTTGTGATCTAACTCTTCTTGTAAATACTTATTAGCATGTTTTAGCTTTCTAATTTGGGTAAGTAAGTCTTGATTATGTCGCCTTAAACGTAAAAGTTCTTCCTTATTTCCTAACTTGTCGTCTTCATTTTTTTATTCCAAATTTTCTGTTATTTCGTTCTTTAAACTTTTAATTTGTGGAAGCAATTGTTGATTAAGTATTCTTAGGCGAGAGGTTTCTTCATCTTTTTCGGATAATTTCTTCTCCTTTAACTTCTTGATTTGTTCAACCAAGCTTTGAGTATGGTTCTTTAAACGACAATTCTCTTCATATTTCTCGGTTAATTTCTTAATGAGATCGTGATTAGCTTGTTCTAACTTCTGATCCCTTTGCTTTTTATCTTTTTCCTCGTTTATTTGTACCAATAACTTTTGGTTATGTTTTTTTAAGTAAGAAGTGTCTTTGTCTTTTTCTAGCATTTTTCCCTCAAGATTTTGGTTTTGTCTCTCTTCTTGGTTTTTTTGCATTTGCTCCAACCCCACTTGAAATTTTAAATTTTTGTTGTGTTGTTGATAATGAATTAGTTGGTTCTCTAATTCTTTTATTTTCACTTCCCAATGCATGTCACCTTGATTTTCTACTAAAGTAAAAGGCTTTTTACAATATAGACAAGGGCGAGTTTCATTCATAAGGTCCCTTTCATACTCTTCCTCTTTTGCGCAATAAGGACATTTTGCCGAAAATGTTTTCTTTGTAGATGTGATAGTTCACTTCGTATTTATTTTTTATAAATGATAAATGTATGAATTCCAAAAACCCAC
>SNQJ01S0008166.1:13765-28501 GCA_010110895.2 Picea sitchensis
TGAAAGTTGCCCCATGGGTCCAAAAGGAATTACAAAATATGGTTGAGGCAGGAATAATTGAGCCTATCATATATTCATCTTGGGTGTCTAATCCAGTCATCACTGGGAAAAATATTGGTGAGATCAAGATATGCATTGATTTCATAAACTCGAACCAAGATTCGCTTAAAGACAACTACCCTTTACCAAATATGGAGTATCTTTTGCAAAGGGTCACCGGAGCATAAATGATTTCTATGCTTGAAGGTTTCTTGGGGTATAATCAAGTATTGATAAAAGAGGATGACCAACTAAAAACTTCTTTCACCACACCTTGGGGAACTTATAAGTACTTGAGAATCCCATTTGGACTGACCAATGCAAACATCACTTTCCAACATGCCATGGATTATGCATTTAGGGATTTGATCGAGAAACTTATAGAGATTTACTAGGATGATCTAACTGCTACCTCCAAGAAGAGGGATCAACAGATCCAACACTTGAGAATGATTTTTCAAAGTTGCAGGGAGTATGACATTTCTCTCAACCCTAATAAATCAATTTTTTGTGTTGACAAAGGCAAGTTACTAGGTCATATTATTTCTAAAGACAGAATCACAATATACCCTGCCAGGGTTGAAGCCATCAAGAAGATCCCTCTACCCAAAGACAAGAAATCCTTACAATATTTCTTTGGCCAAATTAACTTTGTAAGGATGTTCATCCCGAACTTTCCCGAGATCGTTAAACCCATTAACATATTGTTAAAAAAGGATGCCTATTTCGAATGGGACAACGAAGGTAAGTTATCTTTCCAATATATCAAGGAAGAAATAATTGTCGCACCAGTCTAGGCCAGTCCAAWTTTTGCTAAGGACTTCACCATATTCTCTTTCGCTTCAAAGGACACCATTKCAGGAGTTCTGTTACAGAAAAATGATCAAGGGGATGAACAATCAATTGCTTTCATGAGAAATAATCTTAGGGATTCATAGATGAATTACACCATTACGGAAAAACAATMTTACGCAATRGTTAAGTTTCTCAAGCATTTTCGGACTTATGTGGGATACAACAAGATTAAAGCCTTCATCCCTTACCCCGCTGTGAAGGACGTTTTGTCACAACAAGATTGCCTTAGATTGAGGGGAAAGTGGGTTTCAAAGATACAAGAATATGGTTTGGATATCAAACCATCCAAGATAATCAAAGGGAAAGGGTTGGATAAAATGTTGACACAACACAATCAAGAAGCCATCGAAATAGGAAAGGAGCAAATAAATGTAATCATAAGAGAAATTGAGAACAACGAGTGGTATTCATATATCATTTATTACTTGAAGAATCTCACTTTCCCCCAATCACAAGAGGAGATCCCTAAGACTCAAAGATATGAAGAACTATTTAACCGAGAATGGTCTCAGATGGAGGAACCCTAACAAGGAAATCCCCAGGTGTGTGAATAAAGAAAAAGATGACAAGTTAATGTATGACCTTCATTCAGGGTATTGTGGAGGCCATTTTGTAGCTTGCACCACTGCCCATAATATTTTAAGAGCAGGTTATTATTGGCCCACTATTTTCTCTGACACACATTAGTACGTCATATCCCTTCAACCATGTCAATTATTTTCTGACAAGCAACACCTCCCTACCCTTCCCCTTAAGCCAGTCGTCGTAGAAGCACCCTTTCAACAATGGAGATTGAATTTCATTGGTGAGTTCATATCTTGAAATTTTTTTGTGTAAGAAAAATCGAGGTGACAACTAAATCAAAACATTTAAAACCCTTCACGGTTTGAACTCAAGACACAATTCTTTTCAATCATATTCAAACATAACTCTTCAAATTATAGCCATCCACAATATTCCCAATGAATCCAACAACTGTACTATAGATATGGCTATTTCTCGGTGCAACTATAACCAAGGAAACTTGAACTGAACTATGTTCTTAATATGAGCTCGTCATAACGCTAGCAGAGCGCTGCAATTGTCGGCTTGGAGGGATACAAACCCATTTTGCAAATTCAGGACATTTCCTTAACATGCATAAGTGAAGAACCCTAAGGTTTAACAACAATATAATTAACTTCTTCGACATTGAGAAAGCAGAGCCATGACATGGTTCTTGAATGCGAGGCTTCGAAACTAGATCAAATGCATTCTATTTTGTTTGAAAATAGTTTAATGTTGGCCGAAAACAACATTTCTGAGAAAATAAAATGCATAGGTGCAACCCATATAAAGAAACAAGAAACCCACAAGGTCGGGATCCAGACAAGGGGTATTTGCATATGATACATAATTCTTTCAAAAACGTTCAACATCTTGTACTAATGTGACTAGAGGATTCATCATTTCGTAGTGAAAACTTCTCATAGTAGGGTAAACAATTGATAAGGAAAATTTTTAAGGGAAACTCAAACAATGCCAATACAAGACAATGGTTAAGGACCCATCATTTATAAAGAAAATATGTGAGAGGAAAAACCCTGGATACTATTTCTAAACCTAAGTCTGAAGAATAACGAAAGGAGAGGCAATCTTTTTACATTATTTCTTCTTTTATGGATAGAACATAACCAATGGGATATACATGAGGAGATATTGAATAGTTCATGCATACATAACATTTTTAGAAGGGGAGTAAATTCTACAGAACGAGTCCAAGAGAAAACAAAAATGCTCATTCGCAATCAAACAAAGCTTTTTCCAAATTATTATTGCAAATAACAACATGTGTTTGATGGGTACAAGCTAAGGTTTCATACCTTACTCTAACGCTTGTATTTATTTGAAAAAGAAGAGTTTCAAATCCTGCAACAGTCACAACCAACGTTCGAACAACTTTGTCTTTACAAAGCTCAAAACTCAAATGACAAAATGAAAATTCCCAACACGGTGAGGGTGACAAACTCAAAAAAAAAATCTGTGTCCCATGCATTGAATGCATGGGACCAGCCAACCATATACCTAATAACCATGCCATGTATGCCAATTATCACGTGCCCCATAACCATGTTATCGCATCATAAATTAATTCTAATTCAAACGACAACTAAATTTTACCAACTCTGTTCCACATTCATTGGCATAAAATAATGCGATAGGTATAAACATATTCAATCTATGTGATAAAAGCAAGGTCAAAAAGGTGGCAAGTGCCATATGATATCACCATTTATTTATACCATATGCACTATATCGAAGAATTTCATACCCTTTAACTTCAATGCGCCACCCTCATATTATACAACTAATTACTTATCATATGAACGTGATATATTTAAATGGTATCAAAAATTTCATACATGTGATGAACTCTATACCATGCATAACATTTGCAAAATGAACCCTTTTTTCTTTTAAAATGTGCCATATAACCAACCAGAGACAAATATGTTGTTGTAAACAAAATAACCTTGAGTTGTTTCATAATTTTTGTGACTACCCCATATCATCTATCAATGGATTGAATGTAAGATGGAAGTTTCCTCGAAGCTTTATGAGCAGAGTCATCCACAATCAGATCATGAAGAAAACAATACCATCGCAAAATGTAGGTGAGACTAATCTTTGTACTGCAATTGAAATACAATCATGATATATGCTCATGGAATCACATTAGCATATAAGTGATACTCAATCCAAGGGTATATTTGAAAGAAAATGACCTTGCTTTCTTCCTAGGGGTGCCCACCTATAGTTAGATGTTTATTTTATATCATAGATAAATAGATAAAAAAAAATATTAATTGTGCTTTGCAACCATTTGCAGGCTGGTGGCTTAATTGGTGAATTTATGAGTCAACATAATGTAATTCAACTATACATAGATTGCATATCGACGAGATGCCTTATCTATTGCAAAAAATGGGAGGTGAACCATGCCATTTGAATCAATGAACCATTTGTAATGTGTTTCCCATTCAGTATTCTGACTCAAGATCAATTCTATTTTTATGTTGATAGGTGGATGATGGCTAGTGTAGATTGTTGGAATGAGATTGACCTTGAAGTTGCATGGTGTTACTTGCAGAGAATTGATGGATTGTTGTGGGTGAATTGTTGTCAATAGATTTCTATGGGTAGATTGCTATGAGCAATCTCACTATTCAATAATTTAATCAAAAAAATAAAATACACCCATTTGGTAATCACCTGGGCGTTCCATTTGCAACTATTATCTCAAAAACCAAAAGTTTCTTTCGTGAGAAAAATTCATTTTTCACTTGCAGTTATTGTTTTTCATTTTTCCCTTCAATGATGTCTTCTTCAAGGATTGTGTGCATTTCCATCACTCATTATTTCTTCTTGATTGCATCTCTTCTTCATTGGCTCATCGATGGCCTCCTATGGAACACTACCATCAAATTTGAATTATTCACCTTCCATGGAAAACTACCATGGAGACATCAAGTCCTTAAGACTAAAGGTGCTCTAATAGTATTGTTAGAATACACACAAATGGATATCATCGTGATATGCATTTTATTAATATGATACACATATAAATAAATGATATATGACCTTTAGTTTCATCTTCCAAGAGGTCTCTTGGACTCCTGATGATAGTTCCTATTCACTTGTGACTTTTCATATTTCTTCTCAAGTGAATAATTATATGTTATTTGATTATGTTTTTTGTTTGTAATCCCTCCTTCACTTAGAGGTGGTATTCATCTAATACAATATCTTCAATTATTAATTTTCTCAATTTAGATTTGCATGTGCTAATTACTAAGATAGCATTCTTTTGTTGAGTGCATCAACAATCTTGTTTTTTTTTTTCCTTTTTATGTGTTTGATCTCAAACTAAAGATCACAAAGGAATTCAAATTATATGGCATTTGAATTTTATTAGTGAAACAAATAATCCAATCTATTATGGTTTGTGCTCAGTTAAATTTTATACCCATTAACTAGTACCTCCACATTCTTAAAGCATGCACTACTCCAATAAGATCCACAACACATGTAACATAGTTTCACTAATGTTCTTTCAATCTTCATGATTCATAGAAAATATCATGAACATTTATTGGAATAATTCCACTAATTGCCTCAATGATTGCTTATGTGCATATGATAATGTCTTGGTTCAAATATGTTATCTTCAAGTTTGGTGCACTTGTGATAAGTTCCTCCAGTTGTTGGAAACTTCCTTCACAATCCCAAGTCCATTGAAAATCATTTCCTTTCTTTTGAAGAGAGGTGACTAGATATCTCAATGGGTTAGCTCGAGTGGTTAAGTGTTGTGAATTACAAGTAAGAAGTCATGAGGTCAAGTCCTCAAGTTGGATGCCTCTGTAGATATTATTGGGCCTCACTCTATGTCCATGTCAGATTAGGTTGCCAAAAATGAAACCGATCGGTTTACCTCCCGTACCATCCTTGAAATGAGGGAAGTACCTAGAGGATTTCCCAGGATGTATATTCCATTGAAAAGGAGAAGAAGAAGAAGAGGAAGATAGGTGACTAGATATGCAATACAAAAAAATCCAAATATAAATACTTTATGCTAACCAACCAGACCCAAGAATGATTCCACACATATAGTGTAGTGTTCCTTATATTTGACCTTTCCTTAATGGATTCATTATATTCTAGGTACACTAATATTTCCTTAAATTAGAAATGATATGTCCCACATAATAGTTTTTCTTTTGGTAAAAGTCAATGTTTCTTAACTTAGTGTAAAACTTACGGGTCTCTCCACACTTGTAAAACTAGTTGCAAGTGTTCCTTACACTCCTCTCCAAATGTACAATGTATTAGAATCCCATCAAGGAAAACAATTAAAATCTATTCAAATATTGACAAAATAAATGGTTCATAAAACACATAAATGTAGTTGGTAATTTATTGATATAAATGGCATCACTACAAATTCATAATTTATATATATCTCGTTTTAAGCACCATTTTGCAAATGTCTTCATCTTTGATTATGACTTGGTGATCAATCGACCTCAAGTTAATATTTGAGTAAACTTTTGCTACTCTCACCTAATAAAAAAACCATTCATTATGGGTAGAGGGTACTTGTCCTTGATGGTGTGTTTATTAATTATATGTAGTCATTACACAACCTAAGAGAATCCCCATATTTATTTTTCATAAAAAAATGGTTCTTGCCAAGATAAAACACTTGGGCAAATATATCCATTTTCCAACAATTGATCTAATTGAATTTTGGATCTAATAATTTTAAGAGTACTCATCTTGTAAGTAATTTTTTACATAGGTGCAACTTTAGGAACAAGGACAATTAAGAAAATAATATCACTCTTTGGAGGAAGTTTAGGCAATTCATCTAGAAAAATACATATTCGAACTCTTGCAAGACAGGGAAATCATCAAGGTTTGGACCTTTATCTTTTGTTTCTCTAGCACATTGGATACGAACAATAAAAAATGATTTTTGAAGCACTTATTTAGTTGCAAGGCAAAACATTTCCTCATGAAAATAAATCTTGGAATCCCCTTTATCACCCTTTGGTTTCCATTATCATTTATTTCTCTTTGGTTTCCATTATCATTTATCGCCCTTTGGTTTCCATTATCATTTAGGTAATGGAAGTTTTTGTTGTAACAATTAACTTAACATCATGCATCTCTAGCTAGTCCATTCCAATCAACACATCATATGTACCAAGGTGTAGAACACTTAAATTAGATAGGTAGAGAGACCATTCAGTTCTACTAGGTATATCTCCACCATCTCATTCACTTTTCTCTCATCCTAGTTGATAATTTTACTAGCCATAGGTTATTGCGGTTACTTTGCCTAAGAACAAATTTCAACAAGTTTAAGAGTACTATAACTATGAATAGCTCCATGATTAAACAAAATTTAAATAGATTGCTTTGCAATCTTAAATTCAACTTTAACCACGATGGATCACTTATTCACTTGATATGCTTCCATTGCAACATATATCCTAGTTATGGTTTGCTCCACATAACATTTTACCATAGTTGATTCTTTCTTAAAACTAGATTAGCACTAGGGTTGAAATCCTTTATCACCTCTTCATATGTATTGCTTATGAGATTAAATATAATGTGTGTTGATTTGAGAATGGCTTGTGGATTTGATATTGGCTTGTGGACTTGAGATTGGCTTATGGACCTAGATAATAGATATTAAGTCACTTGAAATGTACAAAAAGGTCATGAATCTATTGTAAATATGAATTAAAGTAGAGACCGTATAATATTTACTATAGTTAGACTAGGAGAAGTGATTATTATAGTTAATGATAGCATGATTAGATCTAACTTAAGTTTATGGGTCATGTTTCTTGCATCTTAAGTTATCATATTGGTTTACCTTTGGTGTAGATTAGCACATAGATATGTGTATGTTGTTTGTCATTGTTTAAGTTATCATAATGGTTTACCTTTTGTGTAGATTAGCACATAGATATGTGTATGTTGTTTGTCACTATTTATGCTAGTTGAATACTGATTAAATGATTAAATAATTGTGAGTTAATATGCATTAATGCCCCCTCTCATGGGCTAGTAAGGGCCCATATCACATGAAACAATGGTTCCATTTCCTAGATTGTGGTGTTTCCTACAACATTGGTTTATATGGTATGCCACGATAGTTTCCTACTAAGCTCATATACATTAACTTCCCCGCCTATATAATCAATGGATGCATGGCATCAATGATGGGAATTAGATGGTAAGTGCATGTTGAATCCTAATTACTTGATAATATCCACACTTTGAGTGAATTAGTCCATGATATCTCGTTTATGCATGATTTGTTTACTTGGATCCTAGTTTCCAACATATGTTTAATATGGATCCTGGATTCTTGGAAAGCTCCTCATACACACCTTGAAGTTGGGTGGCTTCGGCTCTAAATACTCCCTAGTCCCTTGTACACACACATGTATCTAATTCTTTCATTGTTACATTAGATAAGTCTATTATTCTACTTTTATAGAGTCTCACATTTTATACTAGATTAACTATCGTAATGGCAACCACTATCGATGTTGGAAACCTCTCATTCGCTAATGTTCAACCATGGACAATCAAAAGTTTGTGCATTTATTGGGATCCAATTCTTCAAAAAACAATTAAAACTAATTCTAAGTTGAGAATGTAAGTTTTCACAGTTAGAAGAGATAGTGTAGAATATTTTTTTGGATAAAAACAATGTAACTGGTTTTCGAAACGTCCAACGTTTCGAGTGGACACTCCACCCATCATCAGGGACAACAAAAAACTCATATATGTGGGAAACAAGTGCAGAGGTTGTGTATTTAAATATATGGAAAGGAAGGTGATCGTTGAGAAGGAATTGGGTAAATAAATGAATAATAGAGTCAAACTAACCGTTGAGATTAAAAAGAGATAATTAGACCAGTCAAAATTTAAGGGGCAAAAATTAATTGATGGAGAAAATTACAAAATCAAAGGATCAAATTAAATGTTAAGAAAAATGTTGGAGATGATTAATAGTAATTTCAACGATAATGATGTAGGGAAGGAAAGGGACGAGTGGAGAAGATTAATATATTAGAGTATTAAGGGATTGAAAGAATTTAATAATAATAATAATATAATATATTCAAGTAATATAATAGGTTAGTGACAATGTAGAGGAAAACGCAATAAAGAAAATAATGGAGATGGGAAGATTCAAATTTAATAAAAATGGCAAGGTAATATCTAACTATAATATAATGATGTAATAAAGAAGTTTGAAAAAGATAAAAATGGACTAATATGACAAAATCTCGAGAAAGTGAATAGAAAACAAGAATAGAAAACAAGAAAGTAATCCCGTGAAGAGAGTATTAATATGATATAAAGAAATTAATGATATTATTATTAAATAATAATATAATATATTAAAGTAATATATTAGGTTAGTGACAATGAAGAGGATAAAGTCAAACTAACCGTTGGGATTAAAAAGAGAATCAATTAGAAGAGTCAAAATTTAAGGGGAAAAATTTAATTGATGGAGAAAATTACAAAATCAAAGGATCAAATTAACGATTAAGAAAAAGGTTAGAGATGATTAATAATAATGTCAACCATAATGATGTAGTGACCTGGAAAAGGTTGATGGATTAGAGTATTAATGGGYTTGAAAGAAATTACTGATAATATTATTACATACTAATRTAATATAATTAACATATAATATAAAAGGTTAGTGACAATGTAGAGGAAAATGCAATTATGAAAATAATGGAGACGGGGAAGATTCAAATTTGATAAAAATGGTAGGTTAATATTTACCTATAATACAATGATGTAATAACAAAATTTGAAAAAGGTGTAGATTAATTAATAATGAAAATAATGGAGACGAGGAAAATTCATATTTGATAAAAATGGTAGGTTAATATCTAACTATAATACAATGATGTAATAACAAAATTTGAAAAAGGTATAGATTAACTAATTTGACAAACCAAACAAGAAAGTAAGTGTTAATGGGATTGAAAGAAATTAATGATAATATTATTAAATAATAATATAATATATTAAAGTAATATAATAGGTTAGTGACAATGTAGAGGAAAATGCAATAATGAAAATAATGGAGATGGGGAAGATTCAAATTTGATAAAAGAACGTAAGCTAAAATCTAACTATAATATAATGATGTAATAAAGCAATTTGAAAAAGATATAGATGGACTAATTTGATAATACCTCGAGAAATTGAAACAAAAAGTAATCCCGTGAAAAGAAAAAAAGGGAAGATCAAGAGAGTGCTTGGAAACAAGAGCAATGGAAAAAGATTGGAAAGGGGGTGAATGGAGAAAGTGCAGGGAAATAAACTTCATACGGGAAGCCTAAAGGTCGAGGTGGTGAATGGTGGATTTCCAAGATCAACTAAGTTTGTAGCCATCTTCGTGATTAAAATTATTAGTATGTTTTTCTATTTCAAGAGCTTCCTGAATGAGGCGAGTGGAGTAGAAATGGGAGGAGGCTAAGATTTTAGTTTGGTCAAAGCTGTTGTCACTCCAGGAAACTCTCCTAGGTTGTATCTCAGAGATGCCTGGTAACTTAACCTTTTTGTAACTATTTTCTCAATAATGGGTGTGGGTTTGGATCAAGATGAATATCTTAAATCATTGGATTGTATTTTCAAGATAGTMTAGYTATATTCGTGCAATAYAAGGCCTTCAAGAGCTATTATCAGATAKGTTTGTAAATCAAATGGATAAGAAAACCAATCAATTAACCAGAACATACATAGGMAATATATATGATGGGTCAACAAACTAGCAAATGATGCTTATGATTCTTGCTTAACAGTCAAAAGTAAGATGACAGTTACCATGGGACCATTAAACATACACAAAACAATGATTTCAACTCATAGGCATAGACAAAGATAAATGAGAGTCTGACAATAACAATGAAAGAAGCTTGCATGCTTAATATATTAAAGAAAGTGTCTTTTTACAATAACAATGGATTATAGAACTCAAAATCGAACCACCTGGTCCTCAAGGACTCTCCCCTCCAACACTTCATCTGAAGTTGTTGGCTTTATAGCATTTACAAAATATTTCTATATCCAAGAAAACTGGATCAAATATGCTAAATATGGAAAGTCAAAACAAAATCATGAAAATAGGGAAAGATCCTATTTATGTGGTCAACCTTAATCTGGATAGTCTTCATGTCTTCGACAGCTGCAACAATATTTGACACACTTCAACATCTGACAAGGCAGCAGGTCTTCAAAGGATGATAGATAAGGTCAAAAAATGCCACCTGGGCAGACAGGTCATTCTTTTCCACGAATAGGCAACAAACTTCATCTCTTTCACATTCCTGGCACCTCAAAAACTGGAACAACACATTCAAACAAATCCTCTTAATTATAACCTTCACTTATAAATCATCCTCGTGCCCTGTAGAATGATAAAACTTGGATCTGTGCAAAAAGAGTTCCATTCTGCACTTCTCTGCGGTTTCGGTGGCTAGAGAGCCGAAATTCTAACTTGTAAGCCACTGAAAGCTTTGCTTTCGGTGGCTAAGGACAAATATGAAAGCCCTCCTAAGCCACCGAAATTGCAGATTTGTGAAATCTGTTTCAAAATTGCAAAAACTTGATTCTTGATTCTAGTAACCTACTACAACAGAACAGAAGTGTCCCTTTCAAAAAGTCTGGAAGATATCTTGGTCATTATATAAATCTCCAAATCTGTTCACAGCAGCATAGCCATGCCCTCCATAAGATTTTCTGCAGACACTTAGAGATTTTGTTGTGTAAGAAGTCTCGTAGGCTTTTAGCCCAACAGAGAGAGAATGGACATCTTAATCAGTAGTCTATAGTAACCTCTGCAAGATGGTAAAGGGAAGCTACAACTGCTACCTATGTATATGCTCCAGAAAAGTTCAGTAGATTAATTAAACACTTATAAACATGTATGTATGTAGAGATGAACCATATAATCAGCCCTTGGAAAACCAAATCTAGAGGGCCCAAATCTCCAACTGATGCATTAGTTTAACCGAATCATCCTGAGGTGCAAAAGAAAGAACATATGGTTTATTATCTGGATTGACTATCAGTTTTCATACCAACTCTGCAGCAACACAATTCCAAGTTTTAACTGGTGATTATAGCATGCCCACAATTGTCTCAACTGCCCTTTTCTCACTTTCATGTTTGCACAATAAGTACAAAAATATCAACAGAGGTTCACTTGCTAAATCTTTTCCCTAATTCAAATGTTTAGTCATGGGAGAATGATATGGCTTTGAATTGAAGATTCACAACTGGAAACAACCAACCAAGCAACACATGCCGAATTCCAAGGAGAACATCACGAGAAGCAGTTATGACTGTCTTCAATGCATTTGAAATCAAAGCAAAATGAGGCCTGCCAGAAATGACTTCACCACGAAAGGCATCACTAAACTCAGCTCTATGGGCATGGAAACAAAGTTCGTAAGCATCCGATTAGGTGTGTGAATATTGGATCCAGGAAAAGTAGCAGCGAACCTACATAGTATCATTGTTGTATCGCAAATGGAGAAAACGCCCAAGGTAATGCCCAGAGCTGAAGAGAGCGCTAATTGCTTTGGCTCTGCATCCTTTTGATAATCAAGAGAAAAGGGTCTAGAACCTCTGCAAAATCATGTGGCATATGCATATATACATTGAAAATCTAGTTCCTTGGAATCAATTTTTCAAGAGATAGATCTCAGATATAAAGCTTCCCATCCTACAAATCGGGCACCTGGCATTCTGTTCTGTGTTTTATTATTTGCCAAATGTTTGCAAAAAATTCTCTGTCAATTTGTACATGATCCTCATGATGCAACACTTTCATTTACATGTTGTGGCCCTTCTTCCATGCGGCCCAATGCCTTCAACCTATCAAACGTTCCAAAAACGCAAAGATTTGCACCACGTCGAGGACACCTGAATTAGGTTTTAGTTTTGACGTGTGGTTTGACTCAGCGCTAGGCTTTTTGTGTCGATTTGTGAATTGACATGTGGACTGGAATTTATGACATAACAAATGACTTGATGTGCTAGGCTTATGATGGATGGTTGTCTCTGAATTGTGGCTTGAAATTGTAGACTTAAGATTAGAGTTGGGCCGATGGATTATATAGTATGACTCATAGTTTGGCTATGACTCGTGGCTAACATAATAACATAAGAATAGAACATATAGTTGTGACTCATAACTTGGCATATGTGTCGTCTTGTGGCAAAGGTATATGCGTTGTGATTTAGGATATGGCTTTAGCCTATAGCTTGATTTGTGGCATTCAATCTTCTATTAGAAAGCCATAAGACCCAAGAGTATATAGAACATATGGACTTTGGTCTACACACTAGACTTAATATGTAGTGTGATGACTTAGGACCAAGGTTTGACACTTGCGCACACACCTCCAACTTTTCTTTGGATAAATTTACAACAAAAATATATATCTCTGTTTGAAAATATAAAACCATAAAAGCTAAGGTTATAAGCTAGGTAACATTAATTGTATTTTTGGAATGTAGGTCATAGACAAAGTTAGAGGAGTCTGGAGCAAACATGATCAGTGAAGACGTAATGGGGAATTTGAAGATATGGACAATGACAAATGGCCAAGAAAAATGACAATTTAAGCATGAATGAACAAAAGTTCCTCAAAATTTTCAATGTCATTTGAGGAGATAACAGAAGCAATGAGGTGTTTGGATTTGGAGGAGTGTTCGGCGATAGCTGATTTGGATATTCTATTGTGGGTCATATCAACAATGTGTTCTTTGAGAGGGGCTTTGAAGGATCTACTAGTTTTTCCTATGTAAGATTTTCCATAGGAGCAAGGGATTTGGTAAACTCTTGGGCCCAACATCGAGTCAGATTTGTCTTTACAAGTTCGAAAGAGTTGTTTAAGGTTTTTATATGGTTTGAACACAGTTTTAATATTCTTCTTAGATAGGAGTTTGGAGATTGTATCGGTGGTTCCTTGGATGTAGGGCAGGGAGATGAGAGCACGAGGAGGGGGGGAGGGGGATGAGGGTAAATAAGGTTTAGGTTTGCTGGGGGAGCGAAAAACATGGTTGATCTGGGAGAGAGAGTAACCATTGGATAAGAAGGCCTTGGTTAGGTGGGATTTTTCTTCAGGGAGGAATTTGGGGGAAGAATTGTGAAGGGCCGAGTAATCAATGTTTTAAGGATAACGTGTTTTTTGGTTAGGTGGTGGTGAGAACCAACATTAAGGTATCTATCGGTATGAGTCTTCTTTCTATAAACCTGATGGGTAAGGGAGCCATTAGGAAGTCGAGAAATAAGGACATCCAAAAAGGGGATGGAGTTGTCCTTTTGGGTTTCCATAGTGAATTAGATGTATGGGGAAAGACTGTTAAGGTGGTTAAAAAAGGAGATAAAGTTGGAGTGGCCATGCGGCCAGACAACAAAAGTGTCATCTACAAACCTAAACTAACACTTGGGTTTGAGATGGAAGCCATTGAGGGCTAAAGATTCAAAATGTTCCATGAATATATTGGTGACAATAGGTGATAAAGATGACCCCATGGTTGTACCTTCGGTTTGTTCACAGCACACCCCTTTAAAGACGAAGAAGGTGGAGGAAAGACAAATTTCGATGAGGTTTAAGGTTTTAGGATAAACAAGTTTGGATATCAGGATCAAGGCTTCAGAAACTGGGATTTTGGTAAATAAGGAAATGACATCAAAACTAATCATCAGGTCTTGTTCATCAAGGTGAAGATTGCGGGTTTTCTAAATAAAATCGGTGAAATATTTAATATAAGAGGAGGTTTTTCCAACAAAGGCTTGAAGCTTGTCAGCAAGGTACCTACCGAGGGCATGAGTGGGGGCTCCAATGGTGCTCATTGTGGGGCAAAGAGGGATGTTTGATTTATGAATTTTAGGTTGTCCATAGATCCGCAGGGTTTGGGGGTTGTGAGGAATTAGACATTTTTGGATGTTGGGATCTGAGGAGGAAGATTTGATGGCTTTGGTGACCCGGTTGGTGATGGAGTTGATAGGGTTTTTGGACAGAGGTTTGTAAGTCGAGGAAGAAAGGAGGTTGAGAAATTTTGAATCACAGTCAGAAGTGTTCATGATAAATGAAGCATTTCCTTTATCGACTTTGAGGATAATGATGCCCGGGTTGTCGTTAAGGTGACATATAGCAATAAGTTGTTCTTTAGGTAAGTTAAGTTTGGGTGGTTTGGATTGATGGAGGATTCTTTTGCACTCTTGCCTAATTTCTT
>SNQJ01S0008166.1:34461-65096 GCA_010110895.2 Picea sitchensis
CGTTGGTATTGTGATAACATCTATACATCATTTGAATTTCAATTATATGTCCTCAAAATCCCGATGCCCTCGACATTCACATTGGACCAAAAAAATTGGTTAATAAGTTGTTGACATAGTCAATTATAATTATATTCAACTATCGTCAAAATTATGACATCCTCAAAAATATATTTATACCCGAAGAGATAAAGAGACAATAATGTGATACTTTGACATATATAATAAATTTTAGTATACTTTTGACGATTTCAACAAAAAATTTGGGCATTGACTAGTTGTTCTACGAAATGGCGTTTTTCGTTGGAATCCAACGATATAAATTTACACGAATCACTATTTTTTGTTGTTTAGAATTCATTTCTGAATGCAAAAATGGATTCAACATGATGAAAAACTCCCACGACACTTAGATTCTACATAAATAATCACTGAAATATACGAATCCAACAATTTATCGCCGGATTTCGGGTAAATATCCCTACAAAAAATCTTCATTTCGTAGAATCTTTAGCCTATGACAAATTTTTGTATCTACTTTCAACATCCATTTTTTTCCTACAAAGTTTGGATTATCTACATAACATAATTTCTTTTTAGGTAAATAATTTGTAAACAAATTTTGAATTCTATATGTGTTCAATTCTTTGATTATATTCTTATATTGATTCAACGGGTTGTTGTTGTAATAGATAAGCATAACAATGTCATGAAATGATGAAACTTTAAGGACCATTGCTAAGTTAAGGGAGGCATATGGTGACGGTAAATGTTATTGACCTTGCAACATGAGTAAGGGCTTAATAAATAAATAATGTCAATGAGTTTAGCTTGCGTGGTTCGGAGGAATGATTGTTATCCTCCCCACCTAGGTTCAATTCTTGCAAGTGACATGTTGAGCTCGTAATGAGTATATTGTTGTAATGGATTCGAGCCATGTTATTGATCGACCTTGTTCCTTGAATATTCTAGGGTTTACCCTAGGTACCATCTTCAGAATGAAAGGAAGTACTTTGAGGTTTCCAAGAGCAGTGTAACTTGGAAAAAAGGGCTTAATAAATAAAAGAATTCTAAGGAAATCAACTATAAAACATTGTCGAGAGTATTGGCAGTTTTAAGGGTGAATTGAATATCGCTTGTTGGTAAGTTATTAATTATATGTATTTTTTATTGTTGTAAAACTTTCTATCATTTTAATATTTTATATGCATCCTAAGCTTGAATTGCCTAAGCACATGCCAAAATTAAATTATAATATAAATATTTGTGAACAAGATTTTGGAGATGGAGCACCAGATGGAGGTTTTCAAGTTAATCCCATGTAATAAAATGATACTGATATTATTGAGAATGATAGGATAAATAGAATGATCCACAACATATTTTCTTAAATGGATGATAACTTTGATGATATTCATGTTGTACCTCTAATTGATAAGGCATAAAAACCTTTAAATGAAGGCTCAAGGACAAATTCTCTCTTCTATTTTGTTATTGGTCAACTTGAAGGTATTGAATGGTTTGTCAAACACATATTTCATGCAGATCCTAAGGTATGCAATAATATATTTCTTGATACATGATGAATAAATTTTTGGTTTTGTTTTTAGTGTTAAGTGTATAAATGATGCATTATTGAGAAATATTCATTAAATTTTTTATTTTTGAATGTTGTATATTGTTACCTGATTTTATACTACCACCATCGAATACTTTACCTTGCACATTTTGAGAATTGTCTCTTGTTATGAAAAATATAATAATTGAGTATCAAGCCATTGATACATGTCCTAGTGATCGCATTATATATTATGGACAACATGAAAAAAAAAATGGAATGCCCTAAATGTGGAACTAGTAGATATTGAACCTATCAAGTAACAAACAAGGTGTCCCACAAGGTTATTCATCATATTCCCATAATTCCATGTTTCCAATGATTGTTCAGGTGCAAAAACATAACACAATTTATGGATTACCATGCACAAAATAGAATTGAAGATAGTGTTATGCAAATGATTGCAAATGGTATTGCATATAGGGACATCGAAGAAAGAAGTCTAGTTTTTTAAAAAGGACCTCATAATGTTAGGCTTTCATCGGCAGCCGATGGTGTCAATCCATTTGGAGAACTCATACCTATTTACATAGTGTGGTCTATTTTTGTTATAAACAATAACTTTCCTCCTTTGATGTCAATAAATAGGGATCACACAATGGTGTTAACAATTGTTCCAAGTATTTGTTTACAATAATGTTTTCAACACACCATTTCATTTTTTTATATGTTGTTTGTTACATAATTTATTGTATGTACAATGCAATAAAGATGTGTATTTTCAAAATACAGGTAAGTACCAAGTTAAAGATATGGAAGTATATATTGAGCCTATTATTGACAAAATTTTAAAGTTATGGGTTGGCCCCACTATGTACGACATCTCCAAACCAACAAGGAAAAAACAATTTCAATTCCATGGAATACTTACATGGACAATTCATGCTAACACATTTTTGTAGTAAGTAAATTATTGCACTTGAAGAATATATTTTTATCATTAATTATTTGTGCATTTTTCTTTGAATATTGCTTCATATACTAGTATTGACATTATTCCATATCTCGCAGGTCTTCAAACAAAGGGTTCTTTGCATGTGCATTGTGTGGTCCTACAATTTCATCACGACGTTCAATAAATTTAGAAAAGGAGGTGTTTGATGAGTATAGGAACTTCCTCCCTAAGAACCATAGATGTCGAGCTATAGAAAACATTTTTTTAATGGGAATGAAGAGACTATAATAAATTCATGAAGAATGACACCTTGATGGTGGAAATTGGAATATAATAAGAATTGCCAAGGTATGCAATTGGTCTCCATATCATATGTAACCGTGTTATATAGTTTTTATTTATATTCAATTCTTTTTACCTTTATATAATAATTATTACCTTTATCTAACAATTATTGATAGTGTTTCCTTTATGTTTCATAAAGTTCGTCAATGCATTAATGGGCTTCCACAAGGAATTAAAATATACTCCATCCAATTTAGTAGGTTTCCCTACTATGATCACCTACAAGTAGCTCATTTATTTAACACAATGCATATCAAGAAGAATGTTACAGAATCATTATGGATAATCTTAGATGGAAGGAGTAACAAAGACAAAAGCGTCAAAGATTGTAGTGACATTCAAGAAGCCGATCATGTAATGTGAAATTTGATTCATGCTCCTAGTGATGGACAACTAAAAATTATTCCATGGTTATTTATAGAGTGGGAAAACAATATTGTAAAAGGCCTCATTCAAAAAATCAAATTTCCCACTGGTTTTTCTTCAAACATAAAGAATATCTTAACAAAGAAAGGTGAATTTGGTGGGGTAAACACTAACGATTGGCACACATTTATTAAGGTAAGTTGGTATATTAATCTTGTATCAATATACCTTTTTTTAGTAATTCGTCGTTTTTTTTTTTACTTTTGGAAAAAAAATAATGATTCCTTCTATGCTACAGTATGTTTTGCCTCTATCTCTCTTATATCACTTTGATAACAACATAATATAAGCTATATATGATCTCTAAAAGTACATTATGTAAGTAACTATTTATATTTGAAAGGTAATTAGTTGTAGAAATTGTTGGCAATATGTGATTTACCTGCATTTTATAATTATTATTTTCAAGTTTAAAGTTGTGGTTTTCTTACATCATGTGTCGGTGGATCTCATATAAACAAATCCATAAAGAAGATACAAAGTACTGGAAGAGAGAAATTCCTCAGTTACTGATCCAACTTTATGAGGGAACGAAATGAAACACATAAATATGACATAAACACAGAGATACAATAATACTCAATTTCTATTAATGAATTAAATATGTAGGAACTGTCAAAATGTAGACTGATATGAACTCGCTAGAATGGTGGTATCTTATCTCTAAGAAGTGATGCAACAACTATGCGCATTTGCAATAAGTTTTACATGACATTCCATTGCATGCTCAAAGGACCTCCTTCACCTTGATTATATATGAGAGAGTGAGAGGAGAATAATTTCCATGATGCATGTGGGATAAATTGGTCTAATTTTACAAAATTCCATAGGCATGTAAAACACTAGGACTTCCGAGGAGGTCACCCATCCCAATAATACTCTAGCCCAAGCGTGCTTAACTGCAAAATTCTAATAGGATCCAATGCATTAATGTTGTAGGAATGTACATATGATGGTTGTAATTAACAAATGGAGATGACATTACATTACATTCCCCATCAAAAGGGTGAATATCATGGTTTGTCAAAACCATAGGCTCGAAAACTTTGATTCAGTGGAAAAGGTGGATGGCCACTAAGATCCACCTAGATCAGTCCTCCCCCCTTAGGAAGTAACGATCCCCATTGTGTCTAGTTCCCTCAAAACATGGGGAAATTTTTGTTGAATATAAACCTTGGTGAGTCTCTTTCCTTGCTGAAGCAGTTGGGTACCACAACAATAGGGAATTTTCTAAACACCTTGTTGTTAGAGGGGGTCAATTTTGTTTTTGACGGAGGTGAAAGATTTGTGGAGGGTTTTCAATGGTATGGATATTGTTGCAACCATAGAAGTAGATTGCTAAAAAAAACAAAGCATAGGAAGAGTATCTTCGGGATCAAATGAAAAGTAAGATTTAAGTGATGTAATTTGATTGTAGATGGAGGTAGCATTGAGAATATTGTTTCTACTTAAGTAGTGAAGAAGTTGAATTTGAAATGTACACCTCACACAAATGCATACAATGTATATTGGTTGCATAATGGACATAAGGTCACTAAGAAAGAGCAATGTGAAATTGACTCACTTCCATGTTGGAGGTTATAGTGACAAGTGTCATGTAACATTTTTCCTATGGATGAAACCTATCATATTTTGTTTGGAAAACCATGGATTCATTTTTCTTTATGGTGGAAAAAATACTTACAAGTTGGATAAGGATGGGAAGAAGTATAGGTGGAACCTATGAATGAAGAATAGGATACTAGAAGAGTGATGTTGTATCGAATTTTTGGATGTGTGAAAGAATAAAAGAAGTGTGTGAGTGAGCACATTGTTGTGATGTAGCAGAGGAATTTTTTTGAATAAGTGTGCATTGAAAACACAAAGATCAAGAAGAAGATTATTAAGAAGATTCATGAAGCAATGAACATTAGTCTCCTGGAGGAAGTGTATTAGCAGACCAGACGAGAATTGTTGCAAGCATGTTTAAAGTGTATAATGAATAATGATGAGAGGAGATTGCTAGATGCGACAAAGGTAGTGCAGTGAAATAAGTTGCAGGAAGAAGATAGAATATTGAAGAAAGGAAGAGAGAGGATGATGCAATCCTCAAGAAAGAAGAAGTTGTAAAATATTGTCGAGACCTTTGGAGAAGTAAAAGTTTGGAGGAGGTGTGGGGGATTGTTGCAGCAAAGATTTACCAAGGGAGAAGGCTAGTGTGTGAATTTTGTTCATAAATACTATGAGGAGGATGCTTATAAAATTTAACCAAGGGTGTTGAATGTAGGAGCATCCTTGGGGTTGAAGAAATCCACTTCAATCAAACATAGTTCTTATTTTGTGTCTTAGTTTCAATTTATTTTTCTAGTTTTGTTTGGGTTTTGATTGTGTATAATGTGGTTGTCAGGGAACTAAAAAGGCTAGATGAGGGATTCTCTTTGAAAATTGAGCTCAATTAATATTTAGAATAACCACAAATTAGAGATCAAAAGGGGAATAATTTCATGGTTAAATCTACATTTTGTGAGAGATATCCTTTGTGGACATAGTGTGGCGACTAGGATGCATAGAAGGTGGTGGTCAACAAATAATAGTAGCATGGCACAAACTAATAAGAGAACCAAGTGTTTTCATTGTGTACTCCATAAATTTGGCAGTATTTGGTAGTGTCAAAGTGCATAGACTGTCTGATTAGGATCAAGATCGATTTCCCTTATTCAACTAACAAGAGGGGCACCTGTCAAAGATTCACATTCATAAAGTTAGACAATGTTTGGCAGGGTAGATGTGCACCAACTGTCTCTTTAAGGGAAGGATTAATGGTTCTTGTTAACTTATGGTAAAGGGTTAAGACACTGGTCGAGGGGATTGATAAGAACACCATATGTCAATATTGTACATTATGTAATTAATATCGTGACATTTTGGTGGAATTGAAGTGCACAGATTGTTTTATTAGGAGGAGGATCAATGGCTTGTATTGCTCCCATAGAAGGGAAGGAAAAGGGGTTGGAACATGAACGAGAGAATGATGAAATGTTGGCATCCATATTTTTTCCATTTCAACAAAATAAGAACCATGAATGTTGTTGGTGTCCTATAATTTTCTCAAGGGTCAAAGTCTGAATAGAGTGTTTGACATATAATAGGATGTTGAAAATAATGGTGTTTTGAAAGGGTAATGAAGTGGTACTAGGGATGATTATCATCATCTAAAGTGTTGAATTATCAATCAGTGACCTTCATCCATCAATAAAATCCAAACAAAAGAATAAAATATCAAAAGGAACCTCATACGCAAGTTTATACATAAGTTCATTGTGCAAGTATGCTACGCAAGTTCTAGAAATAATTGTTTTTGCAGTCAACTTCAAAATCAGTTTATAACCAAATGAAAGAATATTTAGAAAATGAAGGCTTTATCCAAGAACAAACCCATTCAAAACCTCTCTCATTTTATTCATAGATGTCATGGTTTGGAATATTCAAAGGGATCTTTGACATATTTCAGATTTAAATATTTAATTATTTCATGTTTTGGTTGTTATCTTTGGGGCGAGATCTGAGAATATGGAAGAATTTTGGCGAAGAGGAGTTTTCAAGAGCAGGACATTCTAAAAAATCTCTCGGTTTCTTTACAAGTGTCATGGTTTGGAAGATTCAAATGGATATTTACAACCTATTTTTAAGATTTAAAAATATCTTTGAAATGCACCGGATCATGATATTGAAGCGAAATTTTAAAAAAATGGAAGAGGTTTTTTCTCAAGAATGAGTTCATATACAAAACATCTCTCATTTTTGTAAATGTCATGATTGACTTCATGATATTTATCTTTGGCCCCATTTTGAAAAAATTGATTCCTATTTCTAACAGGCAATTCACTTGATGTTGCTATAATTTTTTAAGTCCATCTTTGGGATAGTGGTTGAGTTCGACCTCCTCAACTTGGGAAAGAGTCTTTTTCTATATATATTTTTAGTTTTATTGACTAGATGGGGTTGGAAAAAAGTGTAGAAGATGCATCTCTTTGAGCACTTGTGTAATTTTGAGTTTTAATGGAATATCAATCAGAAGTCTAGAATTACTCTTACCATAAATTCTTGTGTGGAAGGTTTTGAGTTTTGTGTCGTCTTTGTCTTTATGTATATGTTTTATCTCATGTTTCTCCATTTTATGTTAAATTTCTTGAGTATTTAGCATCAAGTTTCTGATTACAAAATTCATTTGCTATGCTCTGTTTCATATTTGCTAAGTACTTTCATATGTTTTCCTTTGAAATGATTTGGGATTCATCATGTGATTGATTCTCCAAATTCATTTGATTATATATTTTTGTCCCTCACCCATACTACAACAATTTGAATAACTAAAAACATCTATTATCTTTCCTCTGCTTCCTTGAGAATTCCATCACCAGTCATTGATAGTTCCCATTGAACTAAATTTGACTCCATGCCCAATAGATTTTTTTCACCTCTGGCATCAACCACGTCTTAAAACCTTATTTCCATTTCAGATATCTCCATTGATCCTAATACACAGTGAGAGATCCCTCACTATTTTAGGAGGCGGATTCAAGCCCAAAGTGGGTTGTGGTGCCTTTGTAGTTTTTCCTCAGGAACAAAGGAAATTACAGTGCTAACATTTGGCATTATTCTTGGGGAGCAGTGAAATCCTCTAGGAGAAACAAGGTTTATATATATGAATTTACGAGGGTGGGCCAGGAGGTCAGACACAAGGGTTATACCATTTCACCTACAACTCAACAAACTTCAAGGTGGACAGAGGTCAGACACAAGAGGTTATACCATTCACCTACAACTCCAACAAACTTCAAGCAAATTCAAAGATTCCACTATTGGTTGAATTCAGGATTCAAAGCTTTCATGGTGACTCCACTGGTTCAATATGGATTCTCAATCCGCAAGGTATGCTCCTATGAATTTAACTCACATTCCTGGTTTTCCAAATCGAATGCCTCATATAGATTGGTAGACATATTTGTCAAAATTTAGAGATGACAAAGGAGATAATGTTGCTTTGCACTTGGTTAAATTTCACATGCATGTGCGTAAGCTAAGGGTTCAATTTCATGAAGATTGTTTGATGAAGATGTTCATGGTCACCTTGGAGGGAAAGGCAAGACAATGGTATGCAAATTTACCGTATGCAAGTCTTTATTCATTAAAATATTTCCATACAACATTTTTTGAGAAATATAAAGAATCTTATTCATCTTTGTTGTTGGTAAAAGAATGTTATAAGCATTTTGAAAACTTCATTGAACATCTAGAAAATAATTATGAAGATGATGAGTTCATGGATGAGGAAATATTAGAAGCCATTTATGAACATCCTTTTCAACATCAGGAACACAAATTAGAGCATAATTTTTATGAAGATGAAGTTGATCTTCAATAAACATTATCTTCTCCTTTGAAAGAAGATGAAGTTGATCAAGATTCTAATGATGAAGGTTATGTTTCATCCCTGAATTTGATGAAGATTTGAAGGTTTCTCATTTTTTAAGATACCAAGACAAGGATGAAGGCAACCAGTCAAATTGGTCTTTATATTATCCATTTTCGGAATTGTTGTTTCATGAAGTAATTAACGAAAATCAGAATTCTGAAATTGCATGCTTGGAAAATATAGGAAGTGAACCAATTCATGATGATGACTACCCACACTTACAAGAAGATAATGTGAAAGAAGTTGTTTTCCTTGATTCCATTGAAAATGAAAATGATATTTTCATTGAGTCATATGAAAATTCAATATCTCGAGATGTTGTATTTCAAGATTTAAAGGAATATATAAATCTTTTTTCCAATCTGGATGTTAGGAAAGAACATAATTTTTCCATTTTATACAAAGGTGATCAATTTCATCACACATGACAACCATCTATTAATCATAAAAAATATTATTGTCTTCTTGTTGAGCATAAAGAAAAGGTAGTTTTTTATGCTCTAGAAGATTCCTTTGCAAGTTTATTTCAATCTCCTTGGAAGGGGAGCTTTACAGTGTTTATGGATTCTAAGTATCAGTTTCAGTTTCAGTTTGAGTTGTCATACTTCAAATTTTTTCTATTTGGAAAAGATGATTGTGAGCTTCAGTCAAGTTTGCAGCTTCTTGATTGGCTACATTGTCATTTTTCTATTATTTGATCTGATGGTATGTCTTCAACAACTTAGAGTAGGAATTTGTGTGCCTTGAATAAGCTCGCAGGACTGAGCATCTTTCAATTTGTAGTTATAGTTTGAGTTTGCAGTGTAAATGTTATCAGCTTCAGATTTTAGTTAGCAGTTGGAGAGTGGTTTTGGTTTAGGTCTGGAACATGTACAAGTTGAAGGTTGGGAACATCCCAATGGATGAAGGCACTTGGTCAACGATTTCCTTGTTGCATCACAGGGAGGAAAACATCCCCATTGGAGCCGATGTTAGTGTCCTATAATTTTCTCAAGGGTCAAAGTCTGAATTGAGTGTTTGACATATATTAGGATGTTGAAGAAAATGGTGTTTGAAAGGGTAATGAAGTGGTCCTAGGGCTGCTTATCATCATCTCAAGTGTCAAACTATAAATCAACGACCTTCATCCATCAATCAAATCCAAACAAAAGAAGAAAATATCAAAAGGAACCTCGCTCAACAAGTTTGTTGTGCAAGTTTGTTACGCAAGTTCTGGAAATGACTGTTTTTGTAGTCAACTTCAAACTCAGTTCCTGACCAAATGAAAAGGAATATTTGAAAACTGAAAGAAGCTTTTATCAATAATGAGCCCATTCACAAAAACCACTCTCAGTTTCTTCACAAGTCATATTTTGGGAGATTCGAAGAGATCTTTTCAACCTATTTTTCATATTTAAAAATTTAATGATTTCTTGTTTTAGTCATTATCTTTGGGTACAAATATCGAGACACCGGAGAGGAATTTTCAAAAACTTAAAGAGGTTTTTCTCAAGAACGGGTTCATATACAAAAACCTTTCTCCGTTTTGTAACAATTGTCATGATGCGAGAGATATGATGTTATCTTTGACCCCTATTTTCAAGAAAATTGATTCCTATTTCCTAGCAGGAAGTTCTAAACTTCTTGCTATAATTTTGTAACCAGATCCAACTTTGGAAAGTAGTTGAGCTTGACCTCCTTAGATTAAGGAAGATTATTTTCTATAGATATTTGTGATTTTGATTTACTAGAGGGGGGTTGACAAAAAGTGTAGAAGATACATCTCTTTTAGCACTTGTGTAATTTTGAGTTTTAATGGATTATCAGTCAGAAGTCCAAAATTACTCTTACCAAAGATTCTTGTGTGGAAGGTTTTGAGTTTTGTGTCATCTTTGTCTTTATGTATATGTTTTCTCTCATGTTTATCCATTTTATGTTAAATTTCTTCAGTATTTAGCATCAATTTTCTGATTATAGAATTCATTTGCTATGCTTTGTTTTCATATTTGCTAAGTGCTTTCATATGTTTTCCTCTAAAATGATTTGGAATTCAACCTGTGATTGATACTCCAAAGTCATTCGATTCTATATCTGTGTCTCTCACCCATATTACAACAATTTGAATAACTCAAAACATCTACTATCTTGCCTCCGCTTCCTTGAGAATTCCACCACCAATCACTGATAGTTCCCTTTGCACTAAATTTGACTCCATGCCTAATGGATTATTTTTCACCTTTGTCATCAACCACATCTTAAAACCTTATTTCCATTTCAGATCTAGCCACTGAGCCTAATACATAGTGAGAGAGCCCTCTCTGGTTTGGAAAGGCCAGATTCCAAGCCCAAAGTGGTATGTGGTTACCTTTGTAGTTTTCCTCCCGCAGGCAAGGAAAATTACGAAGTGCTAACAAATGTGAATGTGATTATACCAAAAAATGTCGTCAAGGGTCCCATGCAGCGAGTCATGCTAAGGCGATTATCAACATTCAAGCTGATTGGAATTGTAACAATTTGAGTACACATTTTCTAGGAATGAAAATACAAATAGATCAACAAGGCAAGGAAAGACCAAAAGTGATTCAAAATTTTAGAACAAAGAGTGAAATTTTTATGAGTTTAAGTGAATTAAGCTCCCCATTATTGTATTCAGGCTTGATAATTTGGCCATTGAATGGAATAAAATAAAATAACTCACTATGTGTGACTTTATACCTACATCATTATTATATAAAACCAATTAACATTTCTATGAGTAAATAACTTTTTATTCTATGATGTAATCATTTGCTAAGAGAGTACATTCTATATTTACCCCCCCCCCCCAAAAAAAAAATAACTTGTGTTCCATGGCAAAGTTCACTTGTAATATAAAAAGTGATTAATATGCATTCATTTGTATGCGTAATCATGCAAACACTAAAATGATAGTGAGACCCACATCGTATGTGGGATGACCGAGACAATTTACCTTACTACTTTTTAGTACTACAATTACATCGTAAGGTACGATGTTGTATCATACTTTTGGTAGTCTCATTACCCAAATGTACACCAATAACTACACGTGTATTGGTATAATTATATACTCAAATTCGTTTCGTTTCATAATTTTAGAGAAGGATAATTGGTTTCAAAAAAATATTTTATATTAAAAAGTAATATTAGAAAATAAAGTTGTAGCTACGGTAACATACATTGTCAACTTCATTGTTAAATCCATTATGCAATGTTTTCATATAACTATACAAGTTTGAAACCTTCTTACTCTCCACATCTCCAAAGTATTATCGATTATTTGATTCAATCTAATCGAAATAATAGCTTTCAACCCTGCTCTAATCCAAATCATTTGATCAAAATAATCCTTTATCAATAACTCTTAGATACCAATGATACTAATTGTTTCCATTTTGATGCCAACAAATGATTCTCAAGGTTATTTCTTATTTCTTACTATTTATAAACATATAGCTTTTGGAACTAACTCATACACCATATCTACATATATTGTTGTGATGTGTATAAGTGTTAATTATGTTTATATTGGGGTTAAATACATATTGTATATGTTGGAAAATCAGAATTAATTAAATATGATTAATATATATTGAATTTTGTGTTTGATGATAGAAAATATGAATTGCATTTTTTTTTGTTAAATATTATATATATATAGAGAGAGAGAGGGGTATATGGAGAGTTGCAACAATCATGTTTCAAGTATAGAAAGAATAATGATGAGAGGAGGAAAAAACAGGGTTGTTGGATGTGACAAAGGTAGTTGCGGTGAAAGAAGTTGTTGGAGGAAGAGAGAAAACCGAATCAAGGAAGAAATCAAGTATGATGAAGTCCTCAAGAAAGAAGAAGTTGTAGAACACTGTGGGGACCTTTGGAGAAGCACAACTTTGGAGGAGGTTTTGTGGATTCTTGTAGTGGAGATGTACCAAGTGAGAAGGCTAGTGTGTGAATTTTTTTCATCAATCCTATGAGGAGGATGCTCATAAATTTTAACCAAAGGATTCATATGTAGGAGTATCCTTGGGGTTCAAGCAATCTTACATCAAGCAAAAATAGTTATTATTTATGTCTTTGTTCAGTTCATTTTTCCAGTTTTGTTTGGGTCTTGATTGTGTGTATGCAACTACAAGATACCTGCCAAGATCAGATGAGAGATTTAATTTTGAATGTTGATCTCACTTAACACTTTGAATAACCACAAGTTAGAGATTAAAAGGTGAAGATTTCATGATTAAATACACAGGCCATGAGAGATATGTTGTTGCTAGAGTATGGACCATGATGAGGATACATAGAAGAAGGTGGTGAACAACGAATATAAATACGCTAGAGACTAATAAGAAATCCATGTTTCTGCATTGCACACTCTGGAAATTTTGACAAGGTTTAACAAGGTCAAATTGAGAAAATAATATGATTAGGATAATGATCGACGTTCTTGATTCAACTGACAAGAGGGGAACATGTCATAAATTCACATTCTAGAAGGTCAGATAATGTTTGGTAGGGTTTACATGCACCAATCGTTTGATTAAGGGAAGGATCAATGATCCTTATTAGCATGAGGTAAATGGTTGAGACATTGGTTGAGGACATTGACAAGAATACCATAGGTCAACATTTTTTATTACATAGGTATGGAAACATTTGGTGGAATTGAAGTGTACACATCATTTGATTAAGAGGAGGATTGTTGGATTGCATTGCCCGTGTAGAAGGGAAGGAAAAGGGGAAGGAAAAAGGGGTCAGAACACGAGCCATCGGGATTGAGCACAATGATGTGTTGACATCCAACCTCTGGCCACATCAAACAAAAGAAGAACCATGAATGTGGATGTGATTATATAAAAAACATTATGAGGGTCCCACGTAGCGAGGCATTCATTTTCCTCGCTACGTGGGACCCTCACATTCATTTTCCACAAATGAAAATACAAATACAACAATAAGAGAAATACAACAATAAGAGAAGGAAAGACCAAGAATGGTTCAAAAGTTTCAAAAGTTCAAGATAAAGAGTAGAAGTTTGGCTTGGCTAAGTGTTGTACTATAATAAAGATATAATAAAGAGAGACTAAGACATTTTAAGTGAATTGGGCTCCTAAACATTATATTTAAGCTTGATAGTTTAACCATTAAATGAAATAAAAGAAAATATATATATTTTTAACGAAATTCATTCTCTATTTATAAATCATTTTTACATTAATTATATATATATATATATATATAGATAAGTGGTTTAATTGTGCATACATCATTATTGTGCGAAAATCATTGAAATTTTAATTGTGCATACATCATTATTGTGTGAGAACCATTGAAATTTCAAAAGAAAATAACTTTATGTTCATTCATGTAATTACTTATTCATATATATATAGATTGCATGATATGTTTAAGTACCTAAAAAATAATCAATTTATTGTCCATGGCAAAGTTCACTTGTACTATTAGCAAATTCATTTGATAAAAAGTGATTAGTATGCATTGAAGTGCATGATTGACATTCATATATGCTTATGACTAAGACAACTTTGACCACTTTGTCGTATTGCTATTACATCATACTTTCTATAGTCTCATGATACATATGTACCCCAAATGGGTACTAATTTATATGGTCTCATAATCTATGTGTACACCAATTACTACAAATTGGTAATGATATATTTATCTACTCAAATTCATTCCATAATTTAAGATGAGCATAATCGTATTGAATAATAATAATATTTTACAACAAAAGTAATATTAAAATTCCATTCTAGTTAAGATAACATGCATTGTATGTTTTAGTGTACTATCGGTGTAGTACTTGTTAAATCGATTGTGCAATGGGTTCATTGAACTATATCTTTTTTAAATCCTGTAGGATATGATTGATTCTTATTGGGCCTCATCCTCAAGTACTTTAGAGTATCTAATTTAGTCCCGTGGACATCATAACTATTCACCCTACTCACATCCAAATCATTTGATTAAAATATTAATTTATCAATAAATTTTATATAGAAAGAGGTACTAACTGTTTCGATTTTGATGTCATCTATAAAATGTCAACAAAATATTCATAAGTTTTGGTTGTGGAGTTTGATTATCTTTCGGATTCATATGTATGTATGTCTAGTCCCTTTTTACTGGGGGTTTGGGGGCTCGCCTTCAAATGGACTGCTCATTATAAGGTCGCAGATCTGACAACAAAGTTATGTTAGGGTTTTCGCCCAAAAAAAAACTCATTTGTGTATGAGGGCATTGTATTGTGGCTATGTATGTGAGTGAATATTATATTCTGAGAGAGAAAATTGTGAGAGAAAGAACATGAAGTTATAGCGGGTGTGTTGTAGGTTGTATTCCTTCATTTGTCGGATAATAAAAAGGAAGGACCTGGAAATTTATTTGGTGGACGTAGCCCACAATAGGTGAACCACATATATTTGTGTCTCTATTGTATTGTGTCTCTTCTATGTTTTATTTCCGGATCTATTTTTTATTTTATTTCTCTACGATCTTGTTTTTCTAACAATTGGTATCAGAGTGAAAGGTAACTCGCAAAAAAAGAGGGTTCCTGGTTCAAGTGGGAGCAATGGCAGAAGATGGAAATTTTAGGGTCGAGAAATTTAACAACCAAAACTACCAGTTATGGAAGATGTAGATTGAAGATTGTTTATATTAGAAGGATCTTTTCCTACCATTGGGAAGAAAAGAAAATAAATTGACGAGTATGAAGGACTAAGAATGGGAGGTTCTTGACAAAAAGGCACTTGGAAAGATACATTTGTGTCCGGTAGCGTCGATGGATTTCAATATTTTGAAAGAAAAGACAACAAAGGATCTAATGAAGGCATTGGATAAACTATATGAAAAACCCCGAGCTTCCAACAAGGTATTTCTAATTAAGTGTTTATTTAATATGAAGATGTCAGAATGTGGGTCTATTGCTCACCATTTAAATGAATTCAATACGATTACTAATAAGCTAATTTCTTTAGGAGTGAAATTTGACGAAGAGGTTAGGGCCATCCTAATCTTATGCTATTTGCCAGAAATCTAGAATGGCTTGGTCATGGCTATAAGTAACTATGTTTTTGGTTCAAACACTCTGAAACTTGATGATGTTGTTAGTGTTATCCTCAGTGAGGAAATGTGATGAAAAAACATAGGTGACACATCAGGTAATGCATTGACAATGGAGAACATGGGAAGACTAAAAGAAAGAGGAAAGAGCACAAGGAACCACGAGAGTTCTAGGAAGGGCATATCCAAATCCAGACTAGGAAAGATAGAATGTTGGAATTGTGGGAAGAAAGGACATCTGAAGAAAGAGTATAGAGATCCTAAGAAACAAAGATATGGACAACAGGAGAAAAATCAGGAAGCAAATGTAACAGGGGATACAAGATGATTTGATTCTTTCTTTAAATAATATTACTGCATCTTGGGTAGTAGATTCAGGGGCTTCATTTCATGCCACACCCCATAAGAAATATTTCCAAGATTATGTTCAAGGTGATTTCAGACTAGTTTATCATTTAGGTGATGATGAACCATGTCAAGTTGTTGGAATGGGTAAGGTACAAATAAAGAAAAAGAATGGAAACCAATGGTTATTGAAAGAGGTGGCGCATATACCAGATTTGAGAAGAAATCTAATTTTAACAGGGCAGATGGCAAGTAAAATTTGTATATCGACATTTACAGATAAGGTGTGGAAGGTCTCTAAAGGATCACTGGTAATGTAAAAAGGAGAGAAGGTAGGTACATTGTATTTATGTACTTGTCATGTTGATTCTTCTATCTCTTTAGCTTCCACAGGAGTGGATACAACATTGTGGCATCATAGGTTTAGACACATGAGTGAGAAGGGGATGCAGATACTTCACAAAAGGAATTTGTTGCCAGATCTTAAACAAGTTGATTTGGATTTTTGTGAGCATTGTGTTTATGGAAAACATAAGAGAGTCAGATTTTTCAAAGTCGGAAAGGAAAAAAAGAGTGAAAAGTTAGAGTTTGTACATACAAATGTATGGGGACTAGCTCAGGTATCATCCCTTGGTGGCTCTCGTTATTATGTTACTTTTATTGATGATGCAACTAGAAAAACTTGGGTTTATTGCATTCGACAAAAATCTAATGTTTTTGACACTTTTAAGAAATGGAAAGCTTTGGTTGAGAATGAGAGAGGAAAAATGTTTAAGTGTCTCAGATCAAACAATGGAGGTGAATATTGCAACAAGGAGTTTGATGATTATTGTTCATACCATGGGATTTGTAGAGAGAAGACGGTTTCAGGAACACCACAAGAAAATGGTGTGTCAAAAAGGATGAACAAGACAATCATTGAAACTGTAAGGAGTATGATATTGCATGTTGGGTTTCCCTTACAGTTATGGACAAATGTTGTAGATACTACTATTTAATTAATAAATAGAGGGCCTTCAAGATCCTTGGATGGTGGAATTCCGGAGGAGGCATGGACAGGGAAAAAGGTAAACTACTCATTTATGAAGAATTTCGATTATGAAACATTTTTCCATATTGATAAAGAAAATAGAACAAAGCTTGAGGCAAAATCCAAGAAGTGTACCTTTATTGGATATGGTGTTAATCATTTTGGTTATTGCTTATGGTATTATGAAAATCATAAAATCATTAGGAGTAGAGATGTGGTATTCAATGAAAAGGTTATGTACATAGATTAATTGCAAGGAAAGAAATAAGAAAATGAAAACACATAATACACAATGCTTGATGAAATCAAAGAAAATGAAATTCCAAAGGTACAAAAAAATCAAAATGTACAACAACAGGAGCAACATGCACCTAAAACTCCTGCAAGTGTTGTTAGAAGATCTACCAGGTTAAGTAGACCCCCTGAACGATACTCTCCTTCATTGTGTTATTTATTGTTGACTGACTCTGGTGAACCAAAAAGTTATGAAGAGGCAATGCAAGTAGACACTAAAAATAAGTGGGAGCAAGGCATGAAAGAGAAAATGGACTCCTTGGTAAATAAAGAGACTTGGGACTTGGTTCAGTTTCCTACAGAAAAAAGAGCATAGCAGAATAAATGGGTTTGTAGGTTGAACGAAGAATATGGACGCAAAAAGTGGTACAAAGCTAGACTTGTTGTAAAGGGGTTTGCAAAAAAGAAAGGTATATATTTTGATGAAATATTTTCTCCTAATGTTAAAATGACTTCAATTAGGACTATTTTAAGTCTTTTGGCAGCAAAAGATTTGCATCTTGAACAGTTAGATGTAAAAACAACTTTTCTCCATGGGGATTTGGAGGAAGAGATTTATATGCAGCAACCACAGGGGTATGAGGTCAAAGGGAAGGAAAATTTGGTATGCAAGTTGAAGAAGAGATTGTGTGACCTAAAGAAAGCTCCAAGGAAGTGGTATTTGAAGTTTGACAGGTTTATGAAAGAACAAGGTTATAGTATATGTCATTTTGATCATTGCGTTTATTTTAAGAGGTTATAAAATGGAAGATAAATTATCTTGCTACTGTATGTCGATGACATGATTGTTGTAGGGTCTAACATGCAGGATATAAGTGTGCTCAAAAGGAAATGATCCAGGTGGATATTGGTGGCCACCCACCTATTCCAACTGGTTCCTCGTGTTCGTTTTTGTTTAACACGTCTTTCTGTACTGCTCTATAATTGTGAGTTATACACTTTTGGGGATGTATGAAGCCTCACACACTCTCCAGGTGGATATTGGTGGCTTCTCGTCTAATCCATCTGGCTTATTTTGTATGTTTACATGTCAACACATCTTGTTGTAGTTTCAGGGTTGTTTTGGGGCCCTAAACATTGTTTTTTTGACTCGCCACAGTGGGAGTATAGATGAAATCAAAGTCTAATAGTAGAATGTGTAGTTCTCTGAAAGACCTTTCCAACGGGCTATCACGCGCCTAAAACGAAGGTCATATGCAAAATTTATGACCCTAGGAAGTTGAGGTACCAAATTACACCAACTTACCCATAGGGCCCACATGACTTTTGGCGTTTCACCTTCTAGGGTTAGGTTTTGGATGGATAGGGTTTTGGAATTCATGAGTAATATGAAAAAGGCCTATGGAGCCTCATTGTAATCCATTCTGCTCAGACGGATGCGCATAGCAGCTACATCTCTTCTCAGAGATAGCTACCACCATTTGAGCAAGTTCCAGTTCTGCAATTTTACAGTTTCATCCTATTTCATTATTTAATAGAAGAGATTGTTCTTTGGATATTTGTGTTATTCTTCCTATCTCTATGTTTATTATATTGAGTCTGTTAATCAATTTGTTCCGCTCCTAAATCCGGATCAACGATATCAGAGCGGTCTTCTCTTCATTTTTTTTTCTTCGTGCATATCCCCAACAAGGTCTGGGTACCAAAATTTGGGACTCGAACCCATCGAGCCATTACCAGATCGGTCGCGACGATCCCGACAACAACCCATGGGAGAAGAAAAGAAAGATGATGGAGCAAGAGATCCTATTAAAATGTTGCTCGAGGAATCCCTCGTGCGACAAAGGAACGAAATGATGGACAAGTTTGTGCAGATCCTTTGACGACTACCCATGGGAGAAGCATATTTATCAAGAGGCCATGCAACCCCCTTCAAGGTACATGTAAATTTTGATATTCTAATATTTGAAGGACTGATAGATGCGAATGTTGTAGATAAATGGTTGAATCTACTTGAAGGATATTTTTCGGTCCACAAATTTTTCGATAGGGAAAATATCACTTTTGCACTCCTCAAGGTCATTCCCCATGTGAAATATTGGTGGGATACTTACTCTGAGCAAAGGGTCATGGAGGAATTTGCAATTTTTGTGGTCGCCCCTACATGGGATTCTTTCCGGGACGCAATTAAATAACAATACTACCTCGTTGGAAGCTACGAGGAGAAGTACACTAGATCGACCACCCCACGTCAAGAAAGGGACTAGAAAGTACCATACTTTACCAATAATTTCCATGCTCGACGCACCAAATTGGGTATCAAATATTTTGAGTATCATCTGGTGCTCAAATACTGCAGTTGTTTGCATCGATACATTCAAACAGAAATGGAGTTCCTGGACATCGCCCCATTGGGCATGGATTATAGATACGTTGTCAAGATCGAGGAGAAATTTAAGAAGAAACGATGAGAGTTTGGATATGCAAACCCCTCATAGCTGAAGCAGGGAAAAGGCAACCCGAACCCACACATCAAGGGACCAAGTCGAGATGGACGCCCTCAAGAAAATCCGTCCAAGTTGCAACACAAGAAGGGCAACGAAAAGACAAAGAAGGACACAGGAAAATGGTGTGAGTACCACAAAATTCCTTGGCACAACACCGTCGAATTTCGCTCCAAGCAGTCCCTCGTGGCCGAGATGAAGGCTTATGAGTCAGAGGTCGAGTCTGATTCCGAGTCAAATCATGAAGGAGGGAAGCAGATTATGGATGTTGAACCCAGTGCCACGATCGTTACTACCAAAGTCCGTCCAAGCGAACCAGAAGAACTAGAGGAAGGGGAATGCCTCTTTCAATCGCAGATGAGGCTCAAGGGGGATCTGATTCATTTCATTGTCGACAACGGTAGTCAGAAGAACCTGATTTCAGAAGAGGTCATCAAGTGGCTAGACTTGCCAACAACATCGCACCCACAAACCTACACCATCGGTTGGCTTTGTCAAGGAAGATATCTTTGTGTCAGCCAACAATGTCATCTTCCCTACGACATCAAACCTTTCAAAGATGAGGTACTGTGTGATTTTTCTCCCCTTTAATTTAGTGATGTTATTTTAGGACAACCATATTTGTGGAAGCATCATGATGTGTATGAGTCTAGACCCGACATTGTTATTATTACTTTGGGTAGAAAATTGTAGAGGATCCCAGAGGTGGCACCACCTACTGTTATTTCTTTAATCTCTGCTAAGCAATGCAGTAAGGTCATTTAACTGTCCATGAAGTTCATCTTCTTTGTGATTCGTGCTCACAGTAAGTAGAAGGTCACCACCACATCCACGGCCTCTACACAACGCCTCTCTTTGCAGCAGAAGCAAGTGGATGGGATCGTGGAAGAATATAGAGACATCTTCGCCTCACCTACACGGGTACTGACACACTGCCAAGTCAAGCATCCCATTGATCTGACCGCTGATGCACCTCTACTTAATGGGCCAGTCTATTGGCACTCGCTGATGGATAATAACGAAATTAAGCATTAGATATGTTGGCACAGTGGCATACCCAGGGTTCAATTCTACAACAACGCAACAACAAAACCCTAACTATCGGCCCTTTCGACAACACCTGCGAAGCAGATGAAGTCTCACCCGAGGTAGAGGTAGGGGTGGTTGCAGGACTCAGATGTATGCAATCTTAGCTGAGACACAAATCTGTTATTCTAAAACTTAACAGAGCACTCAACAGTTAACATTCATCAATATCCAGTCTTAGTTACAACGCAGTTAAACCCTAATTACCGAGTATCACAATATTCTTTCAGATCTAAGGTATTTAAGCACTAAGCATACATACATAAGTTATATCTAACATCCATCCATATTATTAAGCACTAAGCATCCACATATCTATCTATCATTCATCTATATTAAAGCACTAAGCAAGTACACACATAAACACATCAATACATCGCAGAAAGCATAGCAACACAGCATGTACGTGGTTCACCCCCACCCTGGGGTAATGTCCACCAACTCTTCTCTTATTTATTATCTTTGGTCAAGCTTCTTACAGGAACATACCATCCAAGTTCTACTCCGCAGAAGATAGGAGATCTGTGCACACTCTGCCAGATTATCCTTCTTCTAGCTAGGGTACATCACCTAGCCTTTACACAGTCTCTTATAGTTATTTGCACTAGCCTTGCAAGCCTCACACAATATGCACAAAGCTCTTACAACTCTTGATCACATAGATCCAACTCTAGCACTTAGCACACTGGCCTACTGAGTCTCTTTCTTACATTGCCTAGTTACTTATTTATACATTACAAAATAGGCCTAAACATGGGTAAACCCATGGGTCGACATCCCATACCCATAACATAATCCCGAATCCAAAAATTGACCCTAAAAGGGGCCAAGGTCATATGATATCCACTTCGTTCTGCGCTCCACCTTCGACAGCTTGTCGAAGTCTCAAAATTAGGTCAAACATGACCAAGAATCCTCAAAACTTGGTCAAGGGCCAACAGGCCCCCAACACTCACCTGTGACTCGTCCCGAGTCACTCTGATCTGATTAGTTCTACCTCAAAAGCCTCGATCTAGGCTCGAGCTGCTTTGACTTGTTGTTGTGCCACGACCTCCTATTCAACGAACTCTTGAATGACTGCTTCGTTGACAGGTCCCTCTGGCATTGTTCAACTGTGGTGACGACTTGCTCCAGTTTCTCCCCTCGGCCTTCGATCTCTATGAACAGTTGGTAAGCCTCATCCTGTACAGGTTGGAGCCTCTAAGTTACTTCCATAACTCTGATTTGAATAGTGTGGACCTGGTTTTGGGTAGTGTACTGCTCTTGGGATTGCTTCATTCTTTCCACAGCTGACAGGGGCTTCAACTGTGCCTATATTGTCTCTGCTTGCTGCTTCGCTTCCTGTAGCTGTGAGTCCAGTGCCTTCAATTCTGGATTCTCAGTTACTCGTTCATACGTCTGGGCACTGCGATCACTCAGTTTCTTTCATTCCATGGCAAGGACTTTGATTCTTTCAACTGTGCTTCGAGCAGTTGGTTCTCTTTGATCCATTACATCCTGAGGGGTGTCGAGTACAGTGTAGAGCTCTAAGTCTACTATTCATCGATGTAACTGTTGGATAGCTTCGGCGAGCTGCTCTACTTGGTGCGTGACTCGGTTTTCTGCCTGTGGTTCTCATCCTGTCACAAAGTGGATTGCTCTGTTGACTTCTTCTTTCACTTCGAGTTTCTCTGTGAGCAACTGTTCTTTTTCTTGTTGCATCCGTACTTTCTCTTCTTCAAACTTTGCCTGGAGAGAAACCTTCCCCTGTTCTGCAACTCTGCATTGTTCTACGATTACACCTTGCACTTGCTTCAAGGCCTGAGTGGCTTGTCCTGTTTCTTCTTGTGTGCGACGAAGGCGAGCTTCGCCGCATCAGCTACTCGACGGAGTTGGGATGGCTCTTCTCCCAACTCTGGTTCTCCTAATGGCAGGGGCACAGTGGACACTGGGCGACTGGACTGAAGGGCCTGTTGTACCCCTCAAAATTCGACCTTAATTCTGTCGTACATTTCCTCCTGCTTAGCTTCTTGTTTCTCCATGATTTCCAGCGAAGCATTCTTTAGGGATGCTATGATGAAGTCAAAATCATCGGTAGTGAGAACAATCTTCATCTTGGTCACAGTGGCTCTGGATTTCTTCTGGGAAGAAGGTTTCAGGGGGGGAACCTTCCTCTTATTTAGGGGATCAACCTCGTCTCCAGGTGGTGTTACTTTGCCTTGATTATGTTCATCTCCTTTTCCATTTATCTTTTCGTCATCACCCCCTCGGTCAGGTGATACGAAAGCAGTATTTCCTAAGGCGTTGCTTAAGTCTTGGAACTCTTCGGTCTTCTTCGTTCTGCTGGGTCCGGGTGTATCATGTTCTTTGTGCATGGTCTCTAGGCTGTCAAGGTCAGACATCTCTGCAGGGTCAGCCGGGATAAGGAGGTCTGCAGACCAGTCCTTAGTGATCTCCTCAAGGTCCTCTTTCGTGAGTTTATAGTATGACTTAAGCTGCTCCTTATGTTCATAGGCTCACGCTGTAAGGTAGATGAAGTGTCGATCTGGGAAGAACTTCATTAGGGGTTGGAACCTCTATAGGGTGTTCAGAGTCATGTGAGGTTCAACTTCGATGGCTCTCTTCAGCTGAAGGTAATATGTGTGAAAAACAACGTTCGACTGCCATTGTTTGTTCATATCACTCGAGTACTAGAGTGTGGTGAACTTCGAAGCAGGCAACTTAAACGGTTCAATATCTGGGAAGGTTGCACCTTCCGACATCTCCCAGGCAAAAAGGCGATGAGGATTAGGAGCCAACTAAAGTGAAACTCATAGCCCTGATTCTGTGCTTTGTGGCAGCCTAGTTCCAACTGATTAACTAGGTACTTCGCCCAGATCATTTGTAGACCTTCCACGCACTTCCCTGCGAGGTCAACGAAAAAGCCTGTGACCTGCGTAGGTCTATTATTCCTTACTAACATTTTGGCTATCAACTGGCAGTCTAGGTGCACTATGCTCTTCTGGATGGAGGCTACCTTGTAGCCTCACATTCCCTTTTCAACATCGTCCTATGTATCCTTGATCTTCTGTGCTAGTGCGCAATCTGTGTCTTTTCCTGGATAGAAATCCTACGGGTTGGGTCCTTGCATACTTAATCTTGTGATCTTATGGATCACCATCAGATCGACTATGATATGACAGTCTAGCCATAAGTATCCTCCATGGTAACATGCAAGCAATAGCTTGACACATGCGTTGACTTCATGGTACCTTCCAAAGTGTGGGATTTTCATTAGGTTTAACAGGGTGGACTGCACGAGGTTTATCATCCACGGTTTGGGGATTATCTTTGAGTTATTCCCCTTCATCCTAGTCAGGTATTTATACGGGGTGAGCATACTATATTTCTTGCGATCTCCGAGGTTGAAGTCACTGAACTTCAACACCGCGATCTTGTCCTACTGCGCTTGAACTGTGCGTATCCCCTTCGGGAGGTATGCAGTAACCATGGTGTACTCAAAATCTCTTGGCACACTATCTCGACTCACTGCGTCGGCCAAAGGTGGGATGTAATCGGGAAATATGGTGAGGATCAACTTCGCATTTTCTAGGTCATATCCGTGTTTGGTTCTCTTTTTCGCTGATGGCTAGGATGGTCTGGCTTCGCAAGCAGTCGACGAAGAGGCTTGCACTCCTCTCATCGATGAAGCTTGTACACCCACAGACATCACTCTTTCAGACATGACTCTCTCAGTCATGAGGTCGATGAGTACTGCCTTCACAGACTCTTCGAGTGTGCTAAGCTCTTCGGACATACACACTCGTGGTTCAATATCTCGAGTTTGAAGAGTAACTGCTCAATGCAACGGGATGGATGGCAATAGCATGATGATCACTGTGCAAAATAAACTATTATGCGGGCTTAGATAGTCACGGTTGGAAAAACTGTTCTCGTTGCGTGGCGCGATGAGATAAATAGATAACTTAGCAACTGATCTCTTGCAACGGTTGAGAAGCCTTCATTAACTCAATTATGTCTGTTATGGCATGGTCCCAACGGTTTGGTGGTGAACTTTCTGACCATAAATGCCTTTCTACCCATTCGGACTGTCAGTCTAATAGTTATACTATTCCCAACGGCTATATTGCTTTGCCATGGCGAAGTGCCATGTGACGCAATTCTGATATCCTGGCAAAGTTCAAATTTTGAAATTTTTCCTTCTACGAAGTTCCTTCTGAAACTTTTTGATCTTAGCCCTCTTCTTACTTAGTTTTCTAGCCTTCTTTCCGGTGAGATTTGTCTGAGGATTCCTTTTTCCATTCTGATTCTTATCTTCTTTTGGCAGAGTAACTTCGCACTGGTGAGATTCTTTCCTAGAAATCAGGGGTAATACTTCATCTGTATCTGGAATAGGTACTTCAGTCTTCTGTAGGGATTCTAGTGTTCTTCCCACTTCGACATCCAAGTCTCTGTCTTTAAATAGCTTCGCTCGGTTCTCCTATTCTTCAATCAAGTGTGTCAGCCTCCTATTCATGAAATATTTCAACTCTTGCTTCTTTTGTTCTAATACTTCTTCTTCTTTCCTTCTAGCCTGATCTCCTTCAATCCAAGGTTTTCCTACTAACATAGCAAATGGAGCGTTGTTCTTAATAAATTTAACAACTTCAAATTCTTCCTCTGTCGAAGTTCCATGAGCACTCATAGATATCTGGGTAAGTCTTCCACATAGGGTTATCATCTTTCCTCTGAATAATCCTACTCCTCACAATGAAGGAATCATAGCAGGCTCCCCTAAAAGTTCCCAAGTTCTTTCTGTCATGATATTCACATGTGTTTCCTCATCCAGAACACAGTCAATGTCGAAGTCTCTTATTCTTGTTTCAATGTACTCTTTTTGTTTGAAGATCTCTGATACGCTGATATGTCGGTGGTCATTCAGGGTTTCTTTCATCTGTAGCGATACTTTTTTTGATTCTTTCTGGGGTTATGTTATGGTCTCAGTTGCTTGAACTTTCTCGTGGTCTTCTTGTATCATATTCATCCTTTCAACCTTAGCAATCATTCTAGGTCACTCCAATACTTCATGGTCCATAGCTTTGCAACATAGGCAACTAGGTCTTCTACCAGGGAATTCCTTATCCAGATGTCCCGATCTTCTGCAACTGTAACAAAGGTTTAATCCCATTTTTTTCTTAAATGATCCCCAACCTTTCCTGTACTGCGCACTAGGATCATGGTAGCTAACCTACAAAAAATTATTTCTAGGATCTTGCATCCATTTGTTAGTCCAAACATTCTCTCTATGTATAGGTATAACATATCTTTCACTATTCTTATCATATCTACTCATATCAAATCTTCTTACTTCTATCAGTGCCCTAGTTTTCAAGCTAGGACAAATCTTATCAAACATACCTAGATCCATACATTAGAAACAAAAATTTCCACTAATCTTATCTTCAGCAGAGCACAAAGCTTCCAGATCTAAAACTTTTCACTATTCTTACCTCTATCAAAGCACAAAGTGTTCAGATCTTACCTCTTTTCTTCAGATCAAACTTCTTTTCTTAGCACAGATCTTCATAGATCGAGTAGAATACTGCGCACTAGAGCGACATATATATGCACAAAGCTTTTACAATTTTAGGTCAGATATACACACAAAGCTTATTTTTCCTCAGTTCCCAACAATCACAGTTTCATGTCCGGACAACAGAACCATTTGTTGGCACAGGGGTATACCAAGGGTTCAACGCTACAACAACGCACCAACAAAACCCTAACTACCTTCCCTTTCAGAAACACCTGCGAAGCAGATGAAGTCTCACCCGAGGTAGAGGTAGGGGTGGTTGCAGGACTCATATGTCTGCAACCTTAGCTAGGACATAGATGTGTGATTATAACACTTAATAGAGCACTCAACAATTAACATTCGTCAATATTCAGTCTTAGTTATAGTGCAGTTAAACCCTAATTACTGAGTATCACAGTATTCTTTCAGATCTAAGGTATTTAAGCACTAATCATACATACATAAGTTAGATCTAACATCCATCCATATTATTAAGCACTAAGCATCCACATATCTATCTATCATTCATCTATATTAAAGCATTAAGCAAGTACACACATAAACACATCAATACATCTCACAAAGCATAGCAACACATCATGTACGTGGTTCACCCCCACCCTGGGGTACGTCCACCAACTCTTCTCTTCTTTATTATCTTTGGTCAAGCTTCTTAAAGGCACATAGCATCCAAGTTCTACTCCGCAGAAGAAATGATATTTGCGTTCACTCTGCCAGATCCTCCTTCTAGCTAGGAAACAACACCAAGCCTTCACACAGTCTCTTACAGTTAGTTGCACTAGCCTTGCAAGCCTCACACAGTATGCACAAAGCTCTTACAACTCTTGATCACATAGATCCAACTCTAGCACTTAGCACACCGACCTACTAGGTCTCTTTCTTACATCGCCAAGTTACTTATTATACATTACAAAATAGGCCTAAACATGGGTAAACCCATGGGCCGACATCCCATACCCATTACATAATCCCAAATCCAAAAAAGGACCCTTAAAGGGGCTAAGGTCCTGCGATCTTCGCTTCGTTCTGCACTCTGCCTTCGACAGCCTATCGAAGTCCCAAAATTAAGTCAAACATGACCAAGAATCCTCAAAACTTGGTCAAGGGCCAACAAGATCTAAGAGCTTCTTCAAAAGGGGCACATCAGACCCAACTCCTCCCCTTGCGAAAGTCTGATTGTACTGGTACAGAAGAAGGATGAGACTTGGTGACTCTGCATTGATTACAGAGCCTTAAACAAAATCACAGTCAGGAACTGCTACCCCATTCCCAAGATTGATGACCTTCTTGACCAACTCAAGGGGGAAAATTTATTCAGGAAGATTGACCTAAGGTCTAGCTACCACTAGGTTCCCATCGAACCAACTGATGTCTAGAAGACAACCTTCAAGTCTAAATAAGGTCTCTACAAATGGCTAGTCATGCCCTTTGGCTTAACAAATGCACCAGCCACTTTTATGAGATTGATGGATGATGTATTGAGACCCTTCACCATTTCCTTTGTGGTAGTATATTTGGATGACATCCTCATCTCTAGCAGAACGTCGAAGGAGCACATGCACCATATTCAACAGGTTTTGATCACTCTACGACAACACAAGGTTTATGCCAACTTAGAAAAATGTTATTTTGGCATGAACGTGGTCCAATACTTGGGCTACATTGTTGATGAGCATGGGGTACATGTTGATCCAACCAAAGATCCAATTCATCTGTGACTCGCCATCCTCGACCACATTGACCGAGCTTCAGAGCTTCTTGGGTCTAGCCAATTTCTACCAACAATTTATGTTGGGATTATCCCATATTGCATGGGCCCTCATCCAGGTGAGCAAGGGTGGTGGTAGGGCCAAGTTTGTATGGGGGAAGTAGCAACAATGAACATTCAATGATCTAGAACATCTCTTGTGCTCAGCTCTAGTACTCTCCTTGCCCGATCTCCAACACCCATTCGAGATGTAGACTGATGCATTTGACTATGTTGTGGGCGCAGTTCTCACTCAGCACGGGCATCCTGTGGTATACCATAGTGAGACACTCTCCGATACTATCCGGAAATACCCCACCTATGACAAGTTAATGTATTCCATTTTACAAACCTGTGGTCAATGGAAACATTGCATTTTGGGGAAAGAGACGATCATACACATTGATCAGAAGCCTCTGCAGTTCATACAGACATAGGGGAAATTGCATAACGACCTCCATCAGAAGTGGTCCACCTACCTGCAGTAGTTCCATCTCAACATCAAGTATAAGACAGGTATCTTCAATCGTGTCGTTGACTGCCTCAGTCAGCCTCCTGTGCCTGCACTCACCACTGTGCTCCAGTCCTGTGGACATGAAGAATTAGAGTGGCCCCAACTTTATCAGCAAGATCTAGACTTCGCCACCACATATCAGCTCTTCGGTACAAGCGCCACTGTCACTGATTTTCACATTCAAGACAAACTCTTATGCCACTTGGGCCATCTCTGTGTTCCTACAAGTGAGTGTGCAAAACTGATTTGGGAAGCCCACTACAGTCGGGTGGCAAGACATTTTGGTGTAGAGAAAACTGTGGCCGTTCTTCAGAAACATTTTATTGGCCAAAACTTCAACAGGATATCAGCAAGTATATCAGATCTTGTACTTCCTACACCATTTCCAAGCCAACCATCAAGAATCAAGGCTTATATACCCTTCTTCCTATTCCCGAGAAGCCGTGGGAATCCATCTCAATGGATTACATGTCGGGTTTGTCATCCACCAAGCATGGGAATGACTGCATGTTTGTGGTTGTTGATCAGTTTTCAAAGATGACCATCCTCACAACTTGTAAGAAGAATGTCACAGCGACAGAGAATACCAAGCTCTTCTTTGAACGAGTTTGGGTCCACTTTGGGATACCATAGACCATCATCTCCAACCGAGACAACAGGTTCCTCAACACCTTTTGGTCGAGTCTCTGGTCTCTGTTGGACACCAAGCTCACAAAATCCACTACTTTCCACCCCCAAACCTATGGCCAAACCAAGTTCGTGAATCAGATGATTGTGCACATCCTGCACATGTACAATTCTAAGCATCCCCATACATGGGATTAGAGTCTTCCATATGTACAACACAGCTACAACATGGCTCTCCATAGTTCCATCGACCATAGCCCATTTCAGGTGGGTCTGGGATTCCAACCCTTCGGACCCATTGATGTTGCACTTCCTCTTGCCACCACATAGACAAACTCTTCCCCTGATCAATCTGTAATCGACAAAGCCACCAGATTCATTGAGCAAATTCAACACATCTGCTAACAGGTCCAAGAGATTTTTCAGAAATCCAATGCTAAGTACAAGTAGTTCCATGATCAACACAGGGTACCACACTAGTTTCAGGTTGGCGACAAAGTCTAGTTACATTTGTAGGAGTGTCTCACTATTACACATTATTTTGGTCACCTTGATGATGACTTTGCAATCATGTGGTCAGGTCCTCATGATCATCTTTTGCCTGAGAAGAGTGACCTTTTTCCTCCTCTGCAAACCTATTTTTGAAAGGACGCCACAGGCTACCCATATAGTACAGTGCAGAAATCAATGATTTCCACAGGCCACTCTATAGTTTTCCTGTGGGATTTCCGCAGGCTGCTATACAAGCAGGGCGCGACAGCGTTTGAAATCCAAAAGAGGAAAGTGGTTCAAGAAGTTTCTAGAAGAGGAATATTATGGAATGTGAGGTGGTGTCTGTGTGGTTATGATCCTACTGACTTCTCTGATCTGGTGGGATCATCCTCATCTCTTTAACCACTTCAGCTTCTCCTATATAATAGTGGGCTTCTCATGGAAAAGGTTAAGCACAATTAAGAAAAGTTGAGCAAAGGATTGCTGGAAGAATAGGCTGGAGATTGTGTGGAGAATACTATTTCAGCTGATGCTTGAGGTTTGCATTCACCAATCAAGCTTTTGAAGATCATCTTCATGCAAGCTCCGGAACAATATATGTGTGTGTTGGGACGAAGGACCACTAAAAGGGAACTTGTGACATCAAGGCATTTCATTTGTATCTTCCACTTTTATTCAATCTAATA
>SNQJ01S0008166.1:75407-93146 GCA_010110895.2 Picea sitchensis
TTCATTCATTGTGTTCCATTGTTTACAATACAATATACATATAGGAGCCAACAACATCCAAAACCCTAACCCAATGACCTGGATTAGTCCAAAACCCTAATTCCTTAACCGGAAATAGAAAACCATCGACAAAAACCATGTGCAGAAAAACCACCTAAATACATGACACGTTTCCCAAGTCAAGTGTCATGTTTCCCGAGGAAATAAGGTGCCAATAAGGTTTAGTGGGTTCATGAAACAAATATCCACTATGTATATATTATTATAAAGAAATATTTTCATGGGATTCCGATGAATCATCCACTTTGTATCTAAGTCAATGTCGTCCATAAAAGTTGGATGGGTCCCCTCATGTCTGCAGGACTCTCACAGGATGAGATAACAGTTGTAGTCCTAACTGCCCCATTGACTATAAAGGACATAGATTCCCTACAATACTTCTACTTTTGATCGACACTCATAGGTTCTCTCCTACCAGTAACCTTCTATGAATGTTATAAAAGAAGGAGATCAGGTCTCATTTCAGGCATCAGGTTTTTGAGAGAGAGAGTTTGTCTGAGTCTATTGTGAGTTTAAGAGTCTAAGATCTAGGTATCCTTTGTGCTCGTGCTTCTTGAGAACTTGCATATGAAAACTAGGGATCTCAAGTGTAAATAAGTTTGTGCGTGAATCTCTGTGTATGCTCTCCCTCTGTGCCTCTTGGTGATTTGTTGGGATAAAAACGTTCCTTCTAGAAAGCCTTCTCACATTTCTTATGTTCACACTACTACAATATATCTAACTACCATAGTGGGCCTTATTTAATAATATAGTGGATCTATTGCACCTTACATTGAATGGACTCCACTATCATCATTATGTGCCCTTTGGAATGTTTTTAGGTAGTATTATATAAGAAAGGGATGAGAAATTTAATAGACATAGTGAAGAATATTTTTATTGTAACAAGCAAGCATTGCTTGAGGAGTATTTACTTCCATAAGGAATAATAGTTAAAGGTGTTACCCTACTTCAAGGGTTTTCTCTACATTTCTCCTATTCAATATTTTGTGTGATTGATTTGGTTAAAGGTTTGTTCATGAGATTATGTTTTCAAATCTAAGAACATAACAATGTATTATTTTTTATTTGGTGTAACAAGTTTCCATTGACTATTAATAAAATAGACTATGCATCTTGGTTTTTGTACAAAATGAAAAGAAGATCACAAACAAAACCACCATAAGCATTGAAAAAGTTCGAAATCACATTGGCAAATTACCAAAACGCCCAATTAACAGATAACTTAGTTGATAGACACATTTTTAACAAAATATAAAAATAATTCTTTGAAACACAATCATAAAAGGAAGGCCCTAGGTGTAACGTCCCTGCTATAATTGCCAATTTAATTAATGCTTAATGTAGATATAATGTGTGGCTACGACTAAGCGATGTATATGAAAAAATGTATTTTTGAATTTAATAACAAAATGTGATGTTATCTACTAAGGGGACATGAACAGAGATGAGGGTTGAATTAATCCACAAGAGAGGGGAGGGTCTAGGAGAATGCTTAAGAGGGGTCCAAGGGGGAATTACCCATGTCTATTAATTCCACCCACAATCTTGAATTTTATTATCATTTTGTATTAAACTCTATTTTATGCTAGTTGAGTGTCCCTAAAGCCAATCTTTGAATGCATGTAAGAGGGTGGGTGTGAGAAGTCACATCCCATAATTATTGGGAGCATGAGGGTTTAGTACAATTAGTTTGGGGAAGTGTGTGAGTCAAGCAAGTAAGCAAGGAGAGGAAATTTGTATGGGTAGTTACAATTGTTTCAAACATTGAGTTTTTTGGCATGAACAACAATCAAAGAGAAAAAAATAAGAGATATTGGAGCTAGAGAATCCATGGAGGGAGAATTCTAGAGCATGCTAGAGAATTTATGGAGTGTTTTGGAACTGAAGATTGAAGAGCTAGGTTGTCAGGCTTGAAGAGTGAACTCCTGTGTGAGTTTCACACAACAAGTGTTTGTTGTTGTTTGTTGGTAGTTTTCATAGCACTGAGCTCCCTTGCGTTCCCAACAGAGACATTCTCGGTTACCAATGTTAGAATGTGCTCGTTTTACCATAGATAATATTACTATTATCACCCAACCATAGGCCGAAGCCACCCTCCGAGAACCTTTACCTTGACAGAGAGAAGAATCCTGGTAGAAATCCAATAGCCAAGCAAGGCTAATGCACCAAGAAAGAAGTAACCAAAGCTGATAAGAGAGTCTAACCCAAAAAGATAGAGGCAATAGGCTTCAGAACTGGCGGCAACACCTTCTCCAGAACTTGCGCACAAGACTGCCAGACTGCAGTGCACACAAGTGCCTCTATGCAATTCTAAGAAGTGTGTACAAATGAGAACTGGTGCCCTGTATTTATATTAATCCTGGTAGATTGCCTAGGTCGACTTCTCATTCCGGGTACTAATTAATTCATATTAATTATCTCTCTCAGCCGACATCTCTTCTAGGGTTAAGTTCACTTCTTTTCATTCTTCTGTAATATTCTAATCTTGTCAAAGGTCACAATGGAGGTTGATACCTCCCGAAGGTACCATAATATCAACACTCCCTCCTAGCTGGGGAGGTATAACTAATAATGGTCTTGAGCACAAACAGACCGTTCAACTAGTAGCATCACGAGAACCGTCATTATTATCCAACTGGATAATCTCCATGACAATTGGTACAAGTCAACTGATAGAACACAACTGTGTTTATCCATAGTAGTACACAACTAATCAAACCGTGACACATAGTCATAGACAATGGAACATATCCACCACAACAAAATATCTATATTGTCTCCATAACAATCATTTGATATCAACCTGCACAAAAAATATTGTTATGATATAAATCGAATCATCTAGGCCATTCTTTCACTCACATCTGTGAGATATGAAAGAGCATCTGCCATTAGAGTAGAACATCAATGATTGGCTATCTGGACCATTATTGTCAAGAAAGGAATAATGATTGTCTTGATTTATGATCTTGGACCATTCCCTAGCCTGGGCCATTCTTCCGACACTAAACAAAGTGCAACCTGGAGAGAATGAGTCTGCCCTAAGGAATGTCTGTCCCTGATTGTTGAATTTGGACCATTCCCCACCCTCAGCCATTCCTTCGGCACTAAACAAAGTGTAACCTGGAGATACTGAATATTCCCTAAGGAATGACCGTCCAGACCATTTCCTAAGGAAATGACTGTCTAGACCATTTCCTGCACCAACCTCCAAAACAGACCATTCTTCGAAATTGCTCACAACTGTGAGCTTCGAAAGAATGATTGTCCAGCGAGGTAGGCCAGTCTTCTTGAGTAACCCTCAAGAAGAGAGACTGCCCTATACCATTCCCCATGTTAACCACAATGGGAAATCGTTGTCTATGGTACATCAACAATCCATCGAACCATTTTCATCATGAAAATGACCGTTCGATCTGGACCATTTTCCAAACTGGAAAAATGTCTGTCCGTCGGAAATCTTAAATCACTTTCCGAACTGGAAAGGAACTGCCCAAGATAGACCATTTTTCAAAACTTGAAAATGACTGTCCTCAATTCAATGATATGTCAATGCTCCCTCCCAACCTGGAGAGTCATTTCTTCCCTTTCATCTAAGGGAGTTATTTCCACGATCCCCAATTTGTCTCGGAAATATGCAAACTTTATTCTGGATAGAGGCTTTGTCAGGATATATGTTGTCTGCTCATATGTGGTTATATACTGGAGCTTTGCTTCTCCTTCCTGGACTTTATCTTGAATAAAGTAGTATTTTATCTCAATATGTTTCGACCGTTCATGAAACACTAGGTGTTCTGATAGCCTTATATAACTCTGATTGTCACAGTGTATTATGGTCGAATCTAGAACCTGATCAAATAAATCAGAGATTAGCTTTCTCAGCCATATTGCTTCTGTACATGCCTCACATGCTACAATATATTATGCTTTTGTTGCGCTGAGTGCAACAGACTTCTGTTTCCTACTGCCTCACGATATCATGGCAGAGCCCAAGATGAAACACATCCCTGAAGTACTCTTTATGTCTTCTGCACTTCCTGCCAATCTGAATCAGTGAATCCGTGAAGTTGTATATCATTGGATGCGGTATATCTTAAACCATATTTTATTGTCCCACGAATATATCTTAGAACATGATTTGTAGCTATCCAATGCTCATGTCTAGGTTCCACCTAGAAATAGCTTAGTGTGTTCACGACAAAGAAAATATCTAGTCGATTATTTACCAAATATATCAATGACCCAATCAATTGGCGATATAGTGATGGATCTACTGGATCAGAATCAGAATCTCTTACTTTTATTATGTCTGTAGTCATAGGAGTGTCCATGGATTTGCAATCCATCATTCCAAACTTCTGAAGAATCTTTATTGCATACTTTCCTTGTCGAAGGAATACTTCACCATGCTTCTGCCATACTTCTAGTCCCAAGTAATAATGCATGAGACCAAGATCTTTCATATCAAACTCAGAAGCTAGTTCCTTTTTGCAATGGATGATGAGAGACTCTTCACATGTTAGGAATAGATCGTCAACATATAGTAGTAGAATCACAAGTGCATTGTTCACAACTTTGTAATAAAGGTTTGGATCTGCACGACTTTTGGAGAAACCAAGTCTCATTAGGTAGTTGTCTATTATGGCATACCAAGCTCTTGAAGCTTGCTTGAGTCCATATAAGGATTTCTTTAGTCTGCAAACATGAGTGACTCTGAAATGTACTTCAAACCCTTGAGGTTGTTCAATATATACTTCTTCTTTGATTGCTCCATTGAGGAAAGTTGTTTTTACATCCATCTGATGTAAACTCCATCCCATTGAAGAGGAAAGAGATATGATAGCTCTAATGGAAGTATATCTAGCAACCAGAGAAAATGTTTCGTCATAGTCTTTTCCCTCCTTCTGGGAGAACCCTCTAGCTGCAAACCTTGCTTTATATTTATCATTGTTTCTATCTGCTGCATGTTTGATCTTATATACCCATTTTGAAGTTACTACTGATTTTTCTTTAGGTCTAGGCACAATTTCCCATACAACATTTTTCATGATGGATTGGTGTTCTTCCATCATAACTTCTTTCCATTGTTTCTTCTGAACTGCCTCTTCAAACATGGTAGGTTCTTCATCTAGAATCTTTGTCATATATGTTGCATAGCTTGAGAATATTTTGGGCTTCTTACTTTTTCTGGAGGTCCCATATAGGGCCTTGAGTCTTTCTGATTCTTATAAGGTAGCTTCAAGCCAAGCTGGTCATTTATTGGTCTTAGGTACAGTGTCTGCATCAATGGCCTCACATGGTTGCATCAGATGATCAAGTTGTTCCTTTTCGTCATTCTGGTTTTCTGTGCTTTCTTCAATAGGATCTTCATACTCTTCTTCTTCTATAGTTTCTTCTATGGATTTATTGAAAGCTATATTTTCATTAAAGGTCACATCTATGCTGACTTCAATCTTATGTTGTTCTGGGATATAGATTCTATAATCCTTGGATGATTTTCTATATCCCACGAATATGCCCTTCTTTCCTGAGGGTTCTAATTTATTCCTTTTGTCCTTGGGAATGTGAGAGTAAATAGGGCATCCAAAGATTCTTAGGTTTTCCACATTAGGTTTCTTACCTGATAAGGCTTCTTCTGGAGTAATGTCCTTCAATATGTGGTGAGGACTTCTGTTCTGAACATATATTGTTGTCATGGTTGCTTCTCCCCATAAGAACATAGATAAACCTTGGTTGTTTGGTAGTGCCTTCACAGTTTCTTCAATAGATCTGTTCTTCCTTTCTGCTACACCATTTTGTTGAGGATTATGAGGAACAGTCAGCTCCCTCCTAATCCCTGCTGATTTACAGAATGCAACGAATTCCTTTGAAGTGTATTCTCCTCTATTATATGTTCTTAAGGTCTTGATTTTCTTGTTCGTGAGGTTCTCTATCTCTGCTTTGAATTCTTGAAACTTGTTGAATACTTCGTCCTTTGTCTTCATAAGATATAACCAAGTCTTTCTTGAATAATCACCTATGGAGATTACTTAGTAAAGATAAGCTCCTAGAGATTTGACTGGCATCGGTTCGCAAGCTTATCAGTGTAGATCTATTGGCTTCTTGGGGTGGTTTCTTAATGTTCTAACAGAGCACATCCTTTCACAAATTCCTTCGTAATTAGCGAGAATATGAGGTAAATTCCTTCAACCATCTTTTGAAAAGGTAATGCTTGATAGTTAATATGAGCGTACCTTACGTGCCAAAGTTCATTGGGATTGAATTCATCATGTGCAAAGAGCTTCTTCATTTTGTTCTAGTAGTCATGTAGATTTCCTTCTGGGTTCCAATAACCCTAATTCTCCTATCTTTAGTCTTTATGCCAAGGTAACACTTTTCCATCTACAAAAGCTATTATGTTTCCTTTGTCTTCCTAGAAAATATATGGACCTGAAGATTCTTTTTTCTAAACCCGGTTTATATAAGACATTTCTCAAATAAACATTGTTACCTATTTTCAACATGACGAAGGCTTGTCCAAATCCATCGACTGGGTAAGTGCTTTTGTCTCAAAGCTCTACCTTGTCGCGATGTCTTCTTCTCATTTATATTTGAGAGTCTAGCTTGATCTCCTGTCATATGTCTGGAAGCTCCAATATCAATTATCCACATGTCATCTTCAATCATTCTTGTGAGTGATGAGTAGTGTAGAATAATGATCTTTTCTCATAACCGGTTGATTGGTAGTTGGTCATGCCTTGATCAAAACTTCAAATTTGTGATTTCTTCCTTCTTAGTGTGCCAAGAGATGCAGTGTAAAGAGCCACCTTGAATACTGCTCTTATTGAGCAAGGATGTTCCATCACAAGGTGTTGGATGGAGGTTTTAGGGTTCTGCAATTGCCTCTGCTATTAACCCTAGCGACAATGTCTTGGAAGCTCCTCCCCTTTAAATGTCCAGCAGTTCTTCAACAAGCTTAGTATCCTAATTGTTGTGCTTCCTTCCGGCGGTGAGAATGAATGAAGGAGGTGTGGGCCCATAACCTAAATAGAATATTTTCGTTTACCATAGACAAGTATCCTTGTTGAGTGCCCTTGATACGTGTGTCCACAATCTGATCATTGGATACTTGTTATATGCATTCGGGGTTGAGCCTCTGATGGTGTCCGGTTGTTCTTCTGCCAGTGTCAATAAGGGTGAAGGAGATTACGTTGAACGAAGATTAGCGAGGGAGCCAAGGAAAGGAGAATGTTGAGAGCTCAAAAAAACATTATCCCCACGGCCTTGGTGATAGTGTATAACCCATATGGTGGGTAAAGCTTCGATGGGGTCTGTAAAGCGTTGACTACAAAGTGAAACCAAACTTTGTTGCCCACCTAAAACTTATGTGGCAGTGTTGATCGCTAAGCGTTGTTTGTACTTGTCATTGGACTTTGTAGGATATCCTAAACTGTTGGTGGATGTGTTGGATCAGCTCAATGAATCGAGAATTAGCACAATGCATTACAGTTAGGCTGAGGAGATGAGTGGGATTTGAGAATTATTTGCAGGGAAGTGCAAAATATATGGGAACCAATGGTTGGAATCCAAACTCCACCTGAAATTAGGCGCATCGGTGCGATCTATGCAGGGTAGTTTGTAGCTATGTTGGACATGAGGAAGGATCTCATCCCATGTGAAAGTTAACTGAATTATACATGGAAAGGATATGCACAATCATTAGATTTAAAACCTCGGTTAGGCCATGCAATGCGGGGGTGGAAGGTCATGGATTTGGTGAGCTTGGTGTCCAATAGTGACCAGAGTCTCGACCATAATGTGCTGAGGAACTGACTATTATGGTTTGAGATAATGATTTGTGGGATTCCAAAATGTACCTAGACTCATTCAAAGAAAATCTTAGCGATGAGTCACCACATTTGTGATGCTCTTCTTGTAGGCAACCATAATCGCCATCTTAAGCGATCAACAACCACAAAAGCTATAGTCATTTCATAAGCTTTGTGGATGGGAGGCCCGAAATGTATTCCATGGAGATGGACTGCCAAGGCCTATAGGAAGTAGGAAGAGGGGTGTACAAGCCTATTTCTTAGTGGTCGGTTGCTTATGCTTACTGACGATTCATGACTAATATACTTGCGTCTCGCCGAAGTTTTGACCGGTAAAATGTTTTCTTTAACGCCGCCACTATCTTTGGCTAGCCAGTGTCCTGCCACCCGATTGTAGTGGACTTCCCGGATAGAAGCTTCACTATTTCAAACGGTGGAACACATATATGGCCTAGGCGACACAACAACCTTGATGAAGATGGAAATTATCGACTGTGTTTGCACCCAACATTTGATCGGTGGTGGTGAAGTTAGGTCTGTCTCATAGAGTTGGGGCATCCAAATGTCTCATGGATGCAATATTCTATCACAGTGGTGAGTGCCACAACTAGCTATCTACTGAGACAATCAAGGACGCGATTGGTGCTTCATTTTTTATATTTGATGTTGAGGGTGGAATTGCTGCAAGTATGTGGACCACTTTTTGATGGGTCGTGCGGAATTTTCCGTAATGTCTGCATGAACATTGATGGCTTATGATCGGTGTGGATAGCCGGTCTCCTTCCCAATAATGTAATGTCTCCAGTGGCCCGTGGGCTTGCACAATGGGTACATTTATTTATCGTAAGTAGAGGGTAATTATGGACATTAGAGAGTGTCTCACCATGATAGGCCACGGGGTGTACGTACTGAGTGAGAATGAGAATGGCAGCCCACAAAGATAATATAGGCTTTGTCACCGATCTCAAAGGATGATATAGGTGCAGTAGGTAAGCAAGGGTTGGTATAAGCGTTGCTAAATCATCAAATGCTTGTTGTTGGGACCGACCCCATGCAAATTTTTTCCTTACCACCGTGCCATTTATTTGGTTGAGGGCCCATACAATATGGGAGAATACCAAAATGAACTGTCGATAGAAATTAGCTTAAAGGTCCATAAAAGCTTTCCGGCTTCGGTGAGTGTGGTTGGGGATGGCCTGATCCGCGGATGACTTGGATCTTAGGCTGGATTCACATGTATTTCATGTTGATCAATAATGTAGCCGAGGTAATGGACCATGTCCATGCGAAGAATGTACCGGTGGGTGTATAGCTTGTGCTCTGCATGGTATTTTAAAACCTATTTGAATATGTTTCAATTGTTTGGCCCAAGTCTTGATGTAAATGGGAATGTCATCCAAATACACCACTACAAAATTGTTGGTGAATGGCCATTTGGATGTCGTCCATTATACTCATGAAAGTGGGTGGAGCATTTTCCAAACCAAAGGAGACACGACCAACCATTCAAAGGCCTTCCTTTGACGAAGGTGGTCTTCCATACATCTGTTTGTTCTCACCGGGGACTTGGTGGTAGCCGGACTTTAGATCAATCTTAGAGTATTTGGCCCTTGAGTGAGTTGATAAAGGATATGCGTCGATTAGAGAATCAGTGCTGGTTTTATTTGTGATTTATTTAGAGCGATAATCAATCTGAGAGTCACCGAGTTCAATCTTTAATACGTACTAACCGCGATTGGGCTCCCTCATGGTGATGAGATGGGATGTATGTGCCCTTTGTGGAACAGTTATTGGATCTATCTCTTGATCTCCTCATTCTCCTAGCAGTGATAGAAGCGGCCCATTAGGCAGCGATGTGCCGTGGGAGTTAGGTCGATGGGGTGCTTGACTTTGTGATCGCGAGAGGTACTCTTGTAGGTGAGGAGAAAATATCTAATTATTCTTCCGCGACCTTATCTACTTGCTTACGTTGTGTGGAGAGGTCGGTACTTGGAGAGACCCTAGATGTGGTTGTGATCTTTAAACATTAGAATCATGAAGAAGAAAAATTTCCCCATCTGAGAGATGACCTTCTGCATTGCTTATTAGAGGGTAAAGGAACTAACACTAGGTGAGGCCCGTCTCGAATTTATCTTGGCCACAATTTCTTGTTCAAAGTAATAATAACACTCGAGGCCTATACTCATATGCAACATGACATTTCATAAAATAATTTTGGCCAAAAGAACATCACAAACTTTGAGAGAACAACATCACACACAATACCTCGTCTTTGAAGGGCTTGATATTAAGTATGACGATGTTTCTTGTTAGGTATAAAGATCGCTTCCTTGGCGGAGCCATCCAATGGTGTATGGTTTTAGATTAACGTGGCCGACCAATGACAGCGACCTACTGTTGAGATGAGGTTCTTACAGCTCACAAGCTATCAACGATGAGATAGTGAAATTACTTTACCCATCTGTGAATGGAAGAGTGCTCTCCTTCTTAAACCGATAGGTTCCACCCGGGCTAAGAGCTTGAAGTGAGGTAATAATGGTGGCACTGGGTTTCGCGTTAATGATCCATCTTCCCTTTACAGTTGCGGCAGAATTTAGGAATCCGCGCTCGATTCATAGGATTTCCTTGACCTGCTTGGCGCTTTGAGCGGCAATGAATAGAGTTATGCCAAGGGCTCCTATGGAAATGCTTGCACCACTTCGGTATCTTTTCTTTGTCTTTCCGGTGTCCTTATTTTTCTTCAGATTGGATGGAGTTGTCTTGATACTTTCCATATTTTTCTCTATCCTTTGTCCCTGGGTTAGGGAATTAAGCCCTTTCTTGGCTTTTTGTGGGGTTCCCAGGCCCAAATCGCCACATGTTTTGTTTGAGCGCTTCTGCTCGATTTTTGATGACATATCGGTAGGTAATGCCAAGGATGAGATGTCTAGAAATTCCATTTCACGGTCTAGATGTATCTATCGAGCAAATTGATATAGCACGGATAGCCATTTCGAATCTTTGATACCTAACTGGTGTGCAAGGTATGGAAGATACTTGTGAAATTGTCATTGCTTAGTCTCTTTCTTGTCGTAGTGTGGTCCATTTGGTATCACAATTAGAGTAAAACTTCCAAGAGAGTATTATTGTTCCTTAATAACATCCCTAAAAGGATCCTAAGTGTCATTGTGATTGTAAATAATGAGGTTCCCTCTATTTCCTTTTGCTCCTGAGAAAGTTTCCCACCAATCTTTGACATGAGAACGACTTTGAAATATAAAAAGTAATTTTTTTCTCTATTGAAAAGTTATGGATGAAGAAAAAATACCCTTCTAGTAAGATTGACAACTTATGCATGACATACATTGTCTATTTGACCTTCAATTATATGAATATCAAAGTTTACCTTGAAGGGGTGAACCTCATTCCAGAAGATGCATCGCTTGTTGGTAGCCTTAAAGGATTTACCGCGAAACTATCCATCATCTCTTTCCTCTACGTTGCGTGAGACTTCCCTCAATCAATGAACGAAGGATCCTCGTCACAATCATCTTTCTTGCCTCACGCGCCATGAGAGGTCCTTGGCGTCGCGAGATTTTGTCCTCAGAAATAAGCTGGGGGCCAACTCTTTAATATCAACCTTGTTGAGACATGCGATAAGGCGACGAAGGAGCATCTTGCTTTCTGATGATACCGATCTGTATTTTATGAGAAGAGTGAAATGAATATCGATTATTAACAGTGCTCTGATACCACTGATCCAGATTTTATGAGAAGAATGAAATGAATATCGATTATTAACAGGTGCTTACCACAAAATAACAGAGATATAGTAAAATTGGTTTTCTATTCAATAACGAAATAAGATGAAAACTGTAAAATGCAGTGGAAACAAGCTTGTTGGAATGGTGGTGGCTTAGCTCTGAGAAGAGATGTGACGACTACGCTCATTCGAAACAATATGATTACAATGAGGCTCTAAAGGCCTTTTTACAATAAGCAGGAATGTCAAAAACCCTATACATCCAAAAACCTAACCCTAGGAGATGAAGCACCAAAAGTCATGTGGGCCCCGTTTGGGTAAGTTAGTACATCAACTTCCCGGGGTCGTAACTTTTGCATACGATCTCCATTTTAGGCATATGATATCCCATTGGAAAGGTGTCGTCAAGGAGATTCACTTTAGGCGCAATATCAAAGGAAATTTCATATTGCAAACCTGTTTTCCCAAAAAAACATCGTTTAGAGCCTCAAAACGACTACGGAAGTGAAAACTGCTAAAAATAGTAAATTACCAAAATTGCCAAAAAACAGTTTTGAGCCAGTTGGAAAAGGTGGGTGGCCACCGATATCCATTTGGATCACAGATTCCCCAGTGTCCAAAACACCCTACAAGATGGGCACACCAAAATTGAAGGAATTGCACATGCTTGAAGAATTGTTAAGGAAGGGGTATATACACCCAAGTGTGTCACCTTGGGGATCCTCAGTTCTTTTTGTGATGAATAAGGATGAAACTTTAAGGTTGTGTACTGATTTAAAATGGATAAATAAGGTCACCATAAAGAACAAATATCTTTTTCCAAGGATTGATGATTTATTTGATTAGCTGAAAGGTGCAAGAATATTTTCCAAGATTGACTCAAGATCATGTTATCATCAAGTGAGGATAAAGAAAGAAGACACCAACAAGACAACATTTAGAAAAAGATATGGGCATTATGATATGGGCATCATGGTGGTGGTGGATAAATTAACTAAGACATCACAATTTATTTCAGTGAATACTACACACAAGACAACAAATATTACAGAAACATATATGAAATAAGTTTACAGGCTACATGGAGTGCCTCATGCAATAGTTTTAGATAGAGATCCCAAGTTTACTTCCATTTTTTGGAAAATTTTATTCAAATGCTTTGGGAAAAAATTAAATCTTAGTACAATGTATCACTCAAAGTCATATGGGAAAACATATAGGAATAATAGAATAATTGAGGACATGTTCATAATGTATTTGATGGACCAACTATCAAAGTGGTAAGATTATATTCATTTGGTTGAATTTGCTTACAATAATGGGTATCGAGCCTCATTGAAAATGATTCCATTTGAAGCATTGTATGGTAGGAAGTGTAACACACTAGTAATTTGGGATAATCCAACAGACAGAGCGATTATTGGGCCTGTTATAGAACAATTTTTAGGTTGGGAAAATCACGACCCAACCACAAAATCAAGTGCTACAACTAGGGAATCCTACACCCAATGTCACCTCGATGTAGTTCTCACACTTCAAGGGTGACTAGGTCACTCTAGGGAGGATATCCCAGTGATCCTAGGGGGAATGAGAAGGATGAATGGAAGTGTAAGGATAATTCCCCTGGAATTTCAAGTTAGGGAATAAATGATTGGTTGAAAATGGTAAGTGAAGAGAGGTAAATGGATACCAAGTAAAAAATAGTTGTTGGTGCACCTGTACCTGCCCGAGACACAAGAAAACACACTTTTCCAACCAAGTATAGTAATGGATCAGAAAGTTAAGCTTGTTTTCCCTAAAATAAAGCAACATACATGTTATTAAACCAGCAATAGATTACATCCAAATCAACAAGTAAAAGGTCTATATTAGTTAGCAATGCCAACAATAAAACTAGTAACCAATGTAGACCGAAAATAACACTTCAACACTAAACAAAGATGGTTGTCATAAAAGTAAATTTATACAACAGTATAACATCCTGATAGCTGTAGAATTCAATGAAGTACAACAACAAATATGACCATAAAAAAGTTCCAAAATCTATCCCAATAGATGCACCTAGCTTAGTAGGTTAAAATAGCAAAGTTAGAGGGTTAGTCTAGGGTTAGTTTGTGAGATATTAGCGGTGGGGTTAGAGTTTAAAACATCCCTAATGGCTGTAGGTTATTTTTTCTACAGAAATAAGAACTTGTGGGAGAAATAGGACGCCCTAAGGGAGGAATATTCCCTAAGGCATCAAGATCATTATCCAAAAGAGACAACTTCAAAACTTGAAATTTGTACGTTTAGTAAGGAAACAATTTATTTCTCCCATGCAATAAGTAAATGACGAGTGAATTTAAGAAAGGGTCAATGGAGTCAAGAGAATGTGAAGAAGCTAGATATGCTACTTCGTTGGGGTTGTAATCCCTTTTACTCCCTAAGGCAAGCTTCTCTTAGCTAGGGTTTCAACTAGAAGGTTGTATGCAATTATACTTCTCTTAGTAAACCCTTATGAAGCAATATTCCCTTAGCAATAAAATGGTGGAAACACAAGTAGGGGTGTATTCCCTTATACTCCCTACTTGGCTCAAGCAAGTAGAACCTTTAACTCGTACAAATGATAATACAATGAAATAAATGGAACCTTCAAGAATTAAAAGGAAATAAAAGCTATACTATCCACCAAAAAGTAATGAAGAAATCCTTCCAAGGCTAGCACACCATCTACATCAACCATAACCAATACATAGCCATAAAAAAATCACAAGGGAGATAACTAGCTAAAGAGAGTGAAAATTTCAGTCCAAGAGCCTCTCACAATGGAGAGTTGTGATAAAAATGAGATCTTATGATCTCTATTTATACAAAATGTAGCTAACATAGTTTGTCCACATAATTTAGGGTAAAACAAAAGATTAGTGGTTAACAACCCTAATATTTCCCCTTTTACAAAATAATATTAAACAATTCCTTTAAAATTTCACTTTTGCACAAATAAAACCCTAATTTAGAATGACGTCACCACTTTAGGGGACGTTTTGGCATTAGGAGTAGGTTGTTGGTGTAGGAAGCGAGTGTCTAGGCTTTCCAAAGCCATGTGTCAAGCATCCAAATATATTCCTTCAAGTTCAAGACCTCAAACCCCTCAAAATGTCCAAGTGCCAAAGCATATAATCTCACCACCATGCCCTAGACCCCAATAGATGATGTCATGCTCAAAAAGAGGATGTTTTGCCCCTCCTGGGAAAATCGTTTGGAAAATGAGGATTGGGCTATGTCGTCCAAGTCATCATCAAGGCCTTCCAATTTTGATCTTTCTCATCTGGCATGCAGGCCCCTGGCATACAACCTATGGTCTTCTAGCCCCATGAAGCCCAAGCTAGGCTTATTCCCCCAAAATTGTCCACCAACTAGGTCCTGCAAAGACAAATGAGCACGCCCTCCAAGGATATCAGGTCATAACATCATGATAAGTGAATCTAATCAATAAATAATCCATCTAAACATGTGCATAAAATATCACGATATCAAACAATTAACATCTCAAAGACACTATTCGACTTGTCACGCTTGAATATGGGAGGGTTGACGAGGTGTCCTATTGGGTAGATATTTCCCTAGGTCAAGGAGAGTTTCAAAGAGATCCCTCTCTAAGCGATGTAAAGTGGATGAGGTGGTTTGGGTCAAGACTCAATGGGCATAGGGATCATGACATATAAGGGGTTGTAGTGTCTCATTCATGGGTGCCTTTATAGAGGGTGTGTGGTACCTTCGTCCACAATGCTCTTTTTCCAAGCCCATCAATTTCCTTTTATCTTTCTTTCTTTATTTTATTTCAATATAGCATAAGGAGAGGTTGAAGCTTATCACTTTAGCATTGTGACCAGATGATGGCAATGTCACCCACAAATACCTAATGGAAATAATAAGGCTGGCTCGTGATGATACCCCCTTTCTCTCAACCATGCAACTAAGAGTCATTTCCCTGGTTTGGTGACTAGATGATGGTAATGTCATACCACTAGATATTCATGGACATGATAGGTTGGCTCATGATGATACATCCTTGTTGATATTATGGTAGCTGCGAGAGGTATTAACCTCCACTTGTGACCTTTGATGAGATTATAATATTCCAGGAAGCAAGAGAAACCCTAAAAGACCTGGACATAACCCTAGAAGAGAAGTCGACTAAAAAAAATATTTATATTGAGTCTTTAGCCTCCAGAAGGAGAATTCGGCCCAAACAACTTAGAGAAAGTAGTATAAATACAGGACGCCAGTTCTCATTTAAGAAAGACATCTCGAAATTGCAAAAATCCACTTGTGCACACTGCAAAAATCTAGTAGTGCGCAAGTCTGGGTAGCAACTGCAGCTGCAGTTCTTGCAACCTATCATTTTGGTCTTTCTAGGTTGGATTTTCTGATTAGTCTTGGTTATCATTTCTTGGTGCATTAGCCTTGGTTGGCTATTGATTTTCTACCATAATTATTCTCTCTGTCAAGGTCAAGGTGCTCGGGGGTGGCATTCGTGCCTATGGTTGGGTGACAATATTGCTATATTGTGTATGGTTAAATGAGCACACCCATTTTTCTAACAAGTTATGGGCCCACACCTCCTTCATTCAGTCTAACCACTGGAAGGAAGCTAAGCCGTAAGTTTATCAAGCTTGTTGAAGAACTGTCGCTAGGGTTTCTAGCAAGTGTAGTTACTGAAGCACTGTCGCTAGGGTTACTAGCAGGTGTAGTTGCAAAAAAACTAAAACTCTTGCCCAACACCTTATGATGGAACACCTTACTCAAGGAGAAGATATTATAGTGCGCCTTAGTCCAATGCACCTTTTGGCACTCTCATAAGGAAAAAAAGTCAAGGTTGACATTTTGGGTCAAAGTCAAAGTTTGACCAGTTATCAGTCAACATAAATCATGAATGAATAAATGGATAATCTACACTATTCATCTCTCACAGGAACTCTTTAAGATGACATGTGGATAATTGACAGTGGAGCTTCCAGGAATATGACAGAAGACCAATTCAGACTCTCCAATCTGAATGAAAAGAGGACATTCTACAAGGTAGAACTTGGAGATAAGAACACCTATCCAGTCGAAGGAATCGGTCAAGCCTCCATCAAATTGAAAATAGGTAACAATGTTCATTTGAGCAATGTCTTATATGTACCTGTTTTAGAAAAGAAACTTGTATCCATATCTTTCCTAGAAGACAAAGGAAATATAATAACCTTTGTAGATGGAAAAGTATTATCTTGGTCTAGAGACTCCAGCATAGAAAACGCTAGAGTTATCGGAACCTATGAAGGAAGACTATATAGACTACTAGAACGAAATGATGAATCTCTTGTACATGATGAATTAAATCCCAATGAACTTTGGCATAGAAGGTATGCTCATATCAACTATCAAGCATTACCTTTCCTCAAAAAAATGGTTGAAGAAATACCAAAACTACAATCTACACATGAAGGAATTTGCAAAGGATGTGCTCTTGGTAAGAATGTTAAGAAACCATTATCAAGCAGCAATAATAGATCTAAGGAAATCCAAGATCTAATACATTTAGATGTTTGCGGTATGATGCCAGTCAAATATCTAGGAGGATCTCTTTACTATGTAATCTTTATAGATGATTACTCAAGAAAGACTTGGTTATATCTCTTGAAGACAAAGATCCAAAAAAATTGTTTCCTTTTGCAAATCGGTGGGGGTTAGGAGGAACCTAATTGTTCCTCACAATCCTCAAAAAAATGGTGTAGCATAAAGGAAGAACGGATCTATTGAAGAAACTGTGAAGGCACTAATTAAGGATCAAGGTTTATCTATGTATTTGTGGGGAGAAGTAGCCATGACAACAATATATGTTCAGAACAGAAGTCCCCACTGCACATTGAAGGATATGACTTCAGAAGAAGCCTTCTTAGGAAATAAACCTAATGTGGAACACTTAAGAATCTTTGGATTCCCTGTTTACATTCACATCCCCAAGGATAAAAGGAAGAAATTAGAACCCTCAAGAAAGAAGGGAATGTTTGTGGGATACAGTGAATCATCCAAATCCTATAGAATATATATCCCAAGACAACATAAGGTTGAAGTCAACAGATACGTAACCTTCAATTAAAA
>SNQJ01S0008166.1:93156-103471 GCA_010110895.2 Picea sitchensis
AAAAAAATAAATAAAATTCATAACAATGTCTTCTCATAAGGTCTTCTCAAAGCTTTTGACTTCCATGATTGGAAGAACCAATTTGGTGCAAAGGGCCTAAGCTTGCATGTGAATCCGTATATTACCCAAACCTCCTCAATCTATGAGAGCGTAACAAAGATCCCAACTCAGCCTATGAAAATCTGAAAATCTTTCATGGAGACAACATGATCTTATCTTGTGGATAGTTGATGAGAAGAGAGGGAGCCAAAACCGTAATAGACATGTGAAGGGTCTTAATCACTTTGTAGATATGATATATTTTGTTATACCATATTTTAATTATATAGTTTCTCTGCTATGGTTTGTACTTGGTCCTCCTGTTTTGCTTGTAGACATGACCAGACCGCCAATGACCAAGCGGCAGGAAGACATTTTAAAAGTACCGTTCAATCCTTGTACACTTCAACCTTGTCACTTCAAATTTGTCAATGACAATTCAAACAAATTGGTGGGGCCCTTTCCCATGGTGCGTGGTATGGACCGTACCTACGTCTGGGAGTCCTCAGCGCACACAATTAAAGGTCCTCACTTTGTTCTACACATAAAATAAATTTCACTGACATAAATGGAAAGTGTACTTTAGAACACAAATAGCAAGCGAGATGACCATGCCGCCTATTCTGTACCTTAAAAATTATAATACATTTGGAGACTCTTAGGTATTCAATGGACACACCAGGATGCGTTTGGGAATGTGCCAATGTCTGCGCTGTGTTTCACAGGTTTAAACCATGTCCTCAAAAGTTTTTTTCATTACGGGAGGGTTGAACATTTTGGTTTTTAGGAAGAAGGAAAAAGTTTATAGAGTAAATGGATTAGGGTTGGAATTTCAAAATGAAACAATCAGATTTTGATAATTTTTTAATTATTTTTAGATTTTGAGTTTTTAATTTATTTTCTTATTTCTTAAAAAAGATAAACAAAGCAGTTTTATATCTTATTCCAATATCAAAAAATAGTTTCTAAATTTTAAGTTCTAAATTTATTTTCTTATGTTTTGACAAAGATAAGCAAAGCAATTTTATATCTTACTTTAATATCAAAAACTTTTTCTCAGCCTATATCTCTAGTTAAAATCCTCAAAATAAATAAAGCAGCTTTATATCTTACTTCAATATCAAAAACTTAGCTCCTCATGCTAAAAGTCTTCAAAATTCTAAAAAAACTTTATGTGTTTTTCTTAGATAACTTACCTTAATTCCATACATAAAACCAAAATACAATTAGTTTAACCATAATTAATTTTTTTCATGCATAGAAAAATATATCATGTTTTATGTGTATTTATTTAGTTATTTTAACTATTTTAATAAGTTGCAAAATAAAAAACCATATTAATATTTATTAATTTTTTTGATTAATTAAAATATTATAATGTTTTTAACTTAAATCATCCAAATTATAACAGTGATAATTATTATTTGAAGGGCACACTTTGTTATTCATTTGTATCCATGTTTGTTAATTAAAAGTGATAACTATAAGTAGATATATTTATTTAGTAGTAATTATTTTTGAAAGAGCACACTTTGTTATTCATTTATAGTCATGTTTGTTAATTAAAAGTGATAAAGTCAATGTTGGTTAATTTGTTTTTTAGTTACATAAGTTTTTAGGTGTAATATATTGTGATATAAAAAATTGTGAATGTTTAAATTTTTTTATATTAATGTTATAAAATATTTTGGAAATAAAGTATATGGATATTTTTAAAAGGTTAACAATAATGGTGAGGTTTTGGCTAACTGCTCTAAGAAATAACTTTTTTAGTAGGGTAATATAAATTTACAAGAATCACTATTTGTTGTTATTCAAAATCCATTTCTGAATGCAGAAATGAATTCAGCATGCTGAAAAACTCTTCATTTAGTAGAATTTTTAGCCTATCCCTAATGATGATAACTACAGCTTATTTCCTGATATACAAGGCTGCAAATAATTTTCTTCTCTACTTACAAAGCTAAAGCTTCTTTGCTGAGAATGCTGATAATAGACAAGGCTGTCAAATAATTTTCTTCTCTACTTACAAAGCTAAAGCTTCTTTCTCGATAATATAGAAGGCTGTCAAATAATTTTGTTATCTTTACTGATAATGCTGATAATAGACAAGGCTGTCAAATAATTTTCTTCTCTACTTACAAAGCTAAAGCTTCTTTCTCGATAATATAGAAGGCTGTCAAATAATTTTGTTATCAACTTACAAAGGTACAGGAGTTATTAACATATGCTGTGGCTTAGCTTCCAAGCTAGCTTACAAGGACAACGAATGATTCCAACTGTACTGGAAAATAGTTGAAACTAAATGATGTATATAGACAAATTTCTCTTCGATTCTGAAAAAATGTTCATTTTTTTTAGAGAGATATTTTTTTAAACGTTTTATTCTACTAACATATGTTGATACACCAACCATATTTAGTGAAACATATTTATTGTGATTGTGCTAGGTAGATGAAATGAGAACTGAACCCTGAGACGTGTCAGTTAAAGGTTCCCATTATAAATACAATGTGATGTAAATTGAAGTGGATAGACTCCAGCTTACCTATCAGGAAACTAGAGCCGAATTACTGTGTCATGTTAAAACTGTTTTGTTCCACATGTAAATACTTAAACTTCTCTTTCCTCTTATCTTCCCAAGAAAGTGCAGGCCTGCAGAAACGTACATGATGATGAAGGTAGCATCGCGATGGAAATAGTGAATCGTGGTCCCCGTGGAAGCGTTGGAAAATGGTGGAGTGAAATCAATCTAATTTTGTGGGATCCACTTTCCAAACTTTCACACCTCGTACCCTAAAGGAAAATGTGAAAATGTTAGGAGCCTCTTTTCCTACCAATCTTAGACGACGATGGCAGAATGAAAATTTTAATTTAATCTTCCATTACGCTGCACTGGGTCATTGAATCTGACGGTTATGAATCTATTGATCCATTTAGGCTTTATTGCAGTTTCTTCCAGATACCCACTGCATTGGGTTCAACAGGTTAAATTAACGTGGGCTGTCATTGCAACAAGTGAAAGCAAAATTGTGCAGATTAGTGTTGTGTAGGTGTATGTATTAGTTTCAATTCTTCTGCAGTAGTAGATTCCTTGTCTATCAAGAGGGAGAATAAGCTTCGTTTTTAAGGTAAATTCCTTTGTCTGGTCGATCTCCATAACGACCTTAAGGTTGCCATGAAAGGGTATTGAGAGGTGTTTTTTGTTTTTGTTTTTGTTTTGCAGAATACAGACAGACAGACAGAGACGTGATCATGGGGCGAGGGAAGATTGAAATAAAGAAAATAGATGATGTAACGAGCAGACAGGTAACGTTCTCAAAGCGCAAGGCAGGAATATTCAAAAAAGCCCACGAGCTCTCTGTTTTATGCGATGCAGAGGTGGCCGTCCTCATCTTTTCAAACACTGGAAGGCTCTACGAATTTGCTAGTTCAAGGTATATTCAACGCCCCAACTTAAATTATCCATGTGAACGATAACGCAAAGATGAAATGGTTTTTAGTTATTAGTTGAAATGTACAGTAGCATAGATTCTAGATTCATCCTGCAAACGTCTAGGCCCTTTTTCTTAATGTTATATTTGTGGATATGTAGTCCAGCATTGAATCTAGATTCATCTTGCAACGTTTAATAATTCCGGGATTCATAGTGTAGATTTTTGCAGTTTGTCAACATATTGGGCATAGCTTCAAGATTAAGTTTGGGGTATGTTTTTGTTCAACCTGATTTGGTTAACAATCGTCAGACACACATTCAAAAAGAGAGAGGATGGTTGAATGTGCTCCATCTTTTTTTGAATGTGTGTCCTGATAATAGTTTAAGACAAGCATCATGCACTAGCAGTATTGCTTTAAAATGCAATATATAGCAGTCAATATAGCACTGCCCACTGAAAAAAAACGACTTAAACAAAAACATATCACACAGTTTTTGGACTTAACAAAGCATACCACAAAGTTAACCCAAAAACTCTGCACAACTTAAATTATGTTTCTCTAATGTTAAAAACAGAAAATCTTCCCACCCAAGCTTTACAGTGTCTTTCTTTTCTCTATACAACAATAAACGTGCACTATCCAGGCATACATTTGTATGAAATTTGAATATGATATTGATATATGGGTGTTTTAGTTTCTGCTTTTAGCTGTAGTATCATTCTTCCAGTCATTTACGTGTGAGCAGACAAGCTTAGAGAAAATGCGCTGAAACGAAAAAAACAAATGAGTAGAGTGATACATGTTATTAGGTTCAAAACTCCAGAATTCAGTTGGGAAATTTGAGATCCTTTCAGAATGGTATCGCTGAAATTGTTTGCTATAACAGAAGCAATTATATTCGAAGTTATAGGAATTGATTTTAAACCAAACAACAGAAAGTTTATGCTTTAAATTATTGCTGGCTTTAATTGTAATTTTTATATGTTGAGTGGATTTTTAATTATTATATTTAAATTTACAGTACTCACCTTTTATCAGAACATCAAGCTTTTATCAGAACATCAAGGGAAAACATATCTAAATGTTATATGATCATCTTCTAGGGTTAAGACTCTAGAATTCAGTTGGGAAATTTGAGATCCTTTCAGCAAAACATCGCTGAAACGGCCTGATATATAGGAGAAGCAATCATATTCAAAGTTTTTGCAATTGAATTTAAACCAAACAGCAGAAAGCTTATGCTTTAAATTATGACTGGCTTTGATTTTAATTTTTATATCTTAGGTGGATTTAAATTTAAGGGACTCAGATTTTATCATAAAGTAAAAGGAAAAAAATATCTAAATGAGATTTTGGTTGGGAAATTTGAGATCCTTTCAGCATAGCATCGCTGAAACTTCCTTCCTGCTATACTAGAAGCAATCATATTCGAAGTTATTGGAATTGATTTCAAACCAAAAGTAGAAAGTTTATTCTTTAAATTATCACTGGTTTTGATTTTAATTTTTATTTGTTGGGTAGATATATATATTTTTATAATATCTAAACATAAATCGAGGCGTACGCTTGCAACGGGAGGCATGAATTCATGGATCAGTAAGTTCAAACGGTTTATTAATCTCCATGGAGTATAAGGCGTATATTCTTTTTGGCAGTGCGATAAAAAAATATTTTAACCAGGATGGATTTTCAACATGTTCGTATAAATGCCAACTACTTACTATAATTCTAACTGGACTCTTAGTCTTACAGCGTACTCCAGTCTCTGCACCCTCTTAGATACATACACGTAATTCGAAGGCCCGTTTTACGAGTCATAAAAGAAGACTCCCCGTCTCTGTAATGAAGAGTAACAGTTTCGTTAGTAAGCGACAGTGCACATGTCTAATGTCTATGACAATTAACAGAAGCTAGCCAATCTCTTCGCTGAATTTAAAAATTAATGATTGATTAATCTTCACAGTGTTTCTGTGGGATCGCTTTACACCTTTTTTGACGCTTTTAGGTCGAATGGAGACGCTTTCCGTGGCCATCTGTGCGGCACATATTTTTTTAAACGACCGACATGGTACTAAATCTTTTGAGTTATTGTCTGGGTAGATGTAACGACGCCCAGTTACTTGTGGGTACTCGACCTTTGACTAACATCACGACCCGGCAATCCCCGCAGCCCAGGTTTCATGATTGTACGAGAGCTCCTGTATTCATGTGCACGTTGTAAATTTCTAATGGACGATGAAAACCTAACTGTTGGAAAATTTTGGTTTTATTGAGTACGATTCAGCAATCGGAGGCTTTATTCGTGTAGCAAACGTTACCTGAGGTAGGGTATTCAATGCAATTAGGGTACGAAAAATCTATCACATTACGAAAAATCGTGAATTTGATAATGAAATTTGATGATATTGTTGATGTACTCGTTAACGATAACGACTGATATTACAATTTTAATAATCAAAACATACAATATCAACATGTTAAAAAATTTGCTAAATTTACAAGGAGAATTTCGAAGAAAATAATAACTGTTTTGTAAAAAATAATTTGTTGAGTGATATTGATTTTGGAGTGATCTAAAATTGTTTTTGTTTGATTAAGAGTTGTTCTTAGGATATAAAGAAACAGGTTAAAGGTCCAAGACTTAGAGGTATCTAGCAGGAGTGAAAGTCTATCAGTTAAGAATCACCAGCAGATTATTCCAAGTGGTCTGGCCCCATCTTATTCTTATTTCTCATTCTTGGATTCAACCTTCTCAACCATCAACTTCTTCTGAGCTTTACTTTAATAATCATGTTGAGTTAATTTGTATTTGAAACCAGTAATGACTATTCCCATTTTTAATTGACAACTAATTAGTAATGACTATTCCCATTACTAATTGACAATTAAATTATGATAAATTTCTCTAATGAAAAAATAACTGATAATAATTATTATACATTCAGTTTTTAAGAAGCTAAGAAAATCTAAATTAATAACCCCTTAACCAGGGTGTGCTTGGTGAATAACCTATTTTTCTGGTCTAATTTCTTGTAAAGCTCGGACTGGATGTGAGCGATGTGTGACAACACTGCCATGCCTCTTCACGGTTCTTCGAAAAATAAATTGCAGACGTGATAAAATCTGTTATGTCCGTTAACTCCCATCAAATCTCATGGAACCTTGACCCTAAATAAAATATTACCTTCATAACCCAACGAAACCCTACGTACTAAAATGTTTGTTAACTCCCATCAAATCTCCAGGAACCTTGCCCCTAAATAAAATATTGCCCTCCACGGCAATTCATTCCTACAACAGCTTTGGACGATTACACAACGATTGAGGGATAAGAGACAATTCCATCCTTTCAGAGCCCACTATTTAACTATCGTAGAGAGAATGATGTTTTCACGATGAGTGAAATTACTAGTTAAACCACCGAACCTAATTATTTCAAAATTTTCTTACTTTAAGGTTTTGTTTAAATGTTTTATGAAATGATTTTCTTTATAAATAAGGTGACATAAATCTGTATCAAATTATTATTTTTTGTTATTTAAAAATTATTTTTAAATATAAAATAGATTTAACATGCTCGAAATCCATAAAACAGATCACAAACAAATGTCTTCAAAAAATATTACTAAAAAAATTCATTAAATGAAACATTTAAACTATTATTTTATATTACATTTTTGCAAAGTGTTTAGCAATTTCTTTTAACTTTACACTCTAAGTTATCATTTATTCCATCCACTCTTCGCATATTAAAACTTGTTACCATTATAATTTTGAAATATTTTTTTATTATATCAATAAATTTCATCATTTGATACCCTATCTCCAATCCATTCCCACTTCAATGAATGTCTCTCCCATTTCAAAAGAAGCTTGAACATACATCTACATGAAATTAGATAACCTTATTTAATGATGGCAATGTTTAGAGTTATATATTTGTATTTATTTTGGAATATTTTGTGTATGTGTGGTGTTCTAGTTGTTTTATTTTATTAGAAATAAATATTCTAATTAAAAAAATAAAATAAAATTATATCTTAATCTTAACTTTAGGTAGTTAAGATAATTTTAGATTTAATTAATTTATTATTTATTTCTAAATAAATTTAAGTTAAATAAAATTAATTTTCAATTACATTTAGGCAAAGATTTTTACTTGTGAACAAATTTTAAGATTCATTATGTATATACTTAAACACTATCAAAATTATATTAATTAATTTTGTTTTATTAAGCCAAATTATTATTTATATTCATTTAAAAAAATCAATTAAATTATATATTGTTATCATCTACTTTGTTTTATACCAATATTTATATTACTTAAATAAATTAACAATAAATTAATTTGAAATATGTTACTTTGTTAATTATTTAGATAATGTTTTTTGGTTATTCTATGCTATTTTAATCAATCTTATTATATTTTTTTTTTCTAATTTATTTAGAAAATCGGGTGGTTCACTTCAGTTTATAAAGTTTATTCTTCTTAGTTAGTCAAGCCTTAATTTGGTAGTGTAAGTAAATCTCTTCTTTTTGGGAAGTTTTTTATTTTTTTTTATTTTTTTATTTTTTTATTTTTATTTTTTATTTTTTCTGTTTTGTGGATTTTTTTATATACCCATTTTATTTCAATATGTCATATCTTTAAGTTAATGGATATATTGTAATGGAGTAATTGTTACTATTAATGTAAAGGTTGATAAATGTTGATTAGTTGTGTAGTGAATATGTTTATTATAAGGTTTTCTCCTTTTCTATGTTACTAAAAAAGAAAAAATATTATTTGTATTTATATTTTAAAATATATAATAAAATAAATTCATACATTTAATAATTGGATTATTTTTTTAATACATATATTTTTTATAAAAATATTTATTTCATATTTAAATGAGAAAATTAATTCATAATAACATATACATTTTAATCCTTCGGATGGGTTGCTACATGTGGATAGCCCGAAAAAACAAAGGATTGTCACATGGAGTCCCGACATGGTATGGTGGACAGATGGAGTGACAAAGAGGACAAGTAGATTCTCGGACGATCACCGGATCCAAGCGCTAGCCGACTAGAAAAAGGATTGTGGGACTGTGTCAGGACCTATGTGGAATGCGCCAACCCCGATACATGATGTTAAGAGGTGGAAAAATGGTAACAAGGTTCATCTCAATTAAGAGGGCAATACATTGAGAATTTGAGGGTGGCCACCATCATTGGGAGAGGAGGCCCATATAGGATCAACCGTTTCGGGAACCAAGCACCATGAATATCAGGTATGTGTGAATTCATGGGAGTACCTTAAACACATAGGAAATCGACACAATACATCCACAAGCAGTTATGACAAGGATTCTGCATGCGAGGGTTGATGCAAAAGGAAATAGCATTGTGAGGAGTTGGTGTAATGGGTTGACGTTGGTTAAGTTGATAGAATAAGAACACTTTAGATGAAGGAGTATCTCAAAAATCCATGATAACCTTGGCAATGATCGAGAGCCGAAGGTTAGGAAGTGGATTTTGCGTCTCTCTCCTCCAGGAAAGGATCAAGGGGTAAAGCATAAGTTTCAGTGCAGTTTGAGTTATGAGTGGGAAATGAATCATGTCTCGAGAAGGAGGTCAAACAAATGTCTGTGGAGAAGCCGAGGTAAGAACAAGGGCATAAGAGGTGCACGGAGGACGTGGGTAGACCTCCATAAAAAATCAGGTTAGTGAGGAGTTGCAGTATGACAAGGAGAGGAGTGTGAAGAGGTCATTAGAAGGGAAAGAAATTAGAGGCGTCATCTTCCCAGGGCCTTGCGAATTGAACCAAGTCAGCAAGAGCGACCTAGATGGCGGGTTCTAGTTTTAAATATCTCTATACATATGAGGAAAAGAAAACCACGACGRAAAATGAAGAAGYGGTGCAAATCCAAYGACACAACATCTYAGAAGAAGGGATAACTCAAGAAGTGAAGGGGTGGGTTGATGACCCTTTGTACTCCAGGAGTAAGGAAACAAAAYACTTCAAATTGGCGGAGACATATTGGATAGTAAAGGCCATGGTGGCCCAAGTGGTGGAAAAATCTWGAAAGGAGAGTGAAACTACCCTCCAGGTTGTTAAAATGCTGGAAGGGAAGTTTGAACTCTTTTGTAGGTCTCAATTTGGCATAAAGTTGATAATTACTYCAGATGAGAAGAAGCAAGAACATAACTGGAGTACACCAAGGGACTCGAGTTCTCCTGACTCGAAGGAGCATCCTATCTCGATAGCAGATGAAGAGGAAGCTTGAGACGTTGGAGCAATAGCCAAGTTGGAGCAATCTCAAGAAATACCAGAGGAAACCCGTGTTTGAAAACATTTTCTACTTTTATTATTATAAATGTTCTCCGACATACCAAATTTCTTTAGAAAAATAAAAAAAGTGTGACATGTTCTCCATAGATAGAATCCTAAGTTTAGCATGTAGACTCTCTCATGCACTCTTTTGAAGACCATTATAAACTCTGGATTGAAAGAAAACCAAAATATCTATTATCGAGTGAAGGTATTAGTTTCCTTTTTGAAAGCCCTCCCCCAACTATCTCTAATTTTAATTCTATTTATAGATAGAAATTTATAACTACTTTTTAGATTAAAAAAACATATACATTTTTATATTAATAAAAATATAATTTTTAATTTAAAAATAATATTAATAAATAAGATTCCATTGTCACACATATATAACATATGTATTATATAACAAATATGTTATAATATAATAACATATGTATTATATGTGTTAGAATTTTATGTTTTTTATATTTAATACATTTGGATTTAAAATGAATATAGTTTCACTATTCATAT
>SNQJ01S0008166.1:114449-126949 GCA_010110895.2 Picea sitchensis
ATATATATATATTATTTTTTGTTTTCATAAAAGAAATCTATTTATATTAATAGAAAAAATAAAGTTATAAGTAGATTGATTCTTTTTTTTTATCGATTGGATCTAGTTTGAGTAGTATAAAGGAGAAGTTGTTATCATGTCCCCCAAGGTTTAAATCACACTCTTGACATGTTTTGATGTATTCAATAAACTCTAATTTATTCACGAGATCTAAAAACCATGCAAACACATGAGAATGGAAAATAATTCTCTTTTATTCCTTCTCCATCCTAACTATTACAATGGAAGTTCAACACCTTATACCTACTATATGAGATTTTCGAAAACAACTAATTTTCGAAAAACAACTAATTTTAGAAAATGCTCGCATGACTCTAAAACTAACCAATAACTAAAAGCTAACTAGAGGGACACTATTTGTCAACTCATTTTTCTGATTAGGTGCATAAAATAAGAGACAACTAATAATTACTAATTTAAAAATTCTCGTAAAAACACTAAAACCCCAATTTGAGGCCTTATATGAAGGAATTTGGCTCCAAAAAGGTGTCGAAACGATGTCTGATCTAAATGATTAGATCAACGCGACAATGAACTCTTTGAGAAACAACTCCTTGTAAATTTTCAGCCCAAACAGATAATCGAGTCAAAATTTATGATCCTCAGAAATCCCTCCATCATTCTCCTCCGGTTGAAAAGAACACCGCTCCTACAAGTTACTGTCTTCAAACTGTTGCCACTTAACAGGATATAGGTTCAACAAGTCCCCCTCTGTAATCCATGTACTCTCTGTTGGTGCTATGCCTTCCCACTGGACCAAATATCGGCTGTATTGGCCTTGTAGAGTATGAAGGGTCTTCTTATTTAAAATATGCACAACCTTTTCCTTTTTCTTGCTTGGAATGACCTGTTGCCAATCCACCTCTGCCTCATTGTCATCACCCAGATCGTCCCCATGTAAGATATATTAGTCAGAAACATTAAACATGGGGGAAATATTGAGATCAACTGGTAAATCAACCTTATAAGCATTGTCGTTAATTTTCTTGAGAATCTTTCAAGGACCAATTTTCTTATACTTCAATTTGTGGTAGGTTTCTCTAGGAAACCGCTCTTTCTGTAAATAAACCATCATTAAATCACCTTCATTGAATTCCTGGTATCATCGGTGAGAATCTTTTATGATTTTGTGTTCATTACTGGCCTGCAGTTTTTGTCTCACATGTTGTTGCAACTGTTGAATGTGTTTTGCAAATGCTTCACCATCATCATTGATCCTATCCCCAAGCAGTAGTTGCACCAAATCTAGGACACCCATCAGATTTCTACCGTAAACAACCTGAAATGGAGATTTACCTGTAGATCTATTCATTGAACTATTGTAGGCAAATTCTGCTTGAGGTAAAGCCAAATCCCATTGCTTGGGCTTCTCTCCAACAATGCTCCGTAACAGGTTTCCCAAACTCCGATTTACTACCTTAGTCTGCCCATCTGTTTGGGGGTGATAGGCACTGTTGAACTGTAATTTAGTCCCCACTTTCTTCCATAAATTCCTCCAAAAATGACCCAAGAACCGAGTATTTCTATTAGAGGTAATAGTTTTTGGAACCCCATGCAATCTAACAATTTAAAAAAAAACAATTCTTCCACCCTCGATGCATCACCAGTCTTCTTGCAAGCAATGAAATGAGTCATTTTAGATAACCTATCAACAACCACAAAAATAGAATCATTACCTCGTTGTGTGTTTGGGAGCCCCAACACAAAGTCCATGCTCGGATCTGTCTATGGTTCTGTGGGCAATGGTAATGGCATATGCAACCTTGTGTTATGTGAGTGTCCTTTAGCCATTTGACAAATCCTACATCGTGCCACATATTTGATTATATCATTTTTCATCTTTGGCCAATAACACTTATCTTCGATTAAGGATAATGTCTTATCCTTTCCAAAATGTTATGCCAAACCACTACTGTGAATTTCTCTGATAATATTCTCTCATAGAACCAATTGGAATGCATAGTTGTTTTCCTTTGAAGAGGTAGCCATCTTGCATAAAATATTAACCCTGAATAAGATCCATGTTCCCAGTGACTAAATTCTTCAACTGTTCCACAATCTCCCAAAAATCGTTATCAGATGCATAGAGATCCTTTAATGCAGTAAACTCAATTACTCGATTTTTTAGGGTTGTCAAAAGAACAATGCGTCGACTCAAAGCATCTACAACTTGATTATCTCATCCTAATTTGTGTTTTAGGACAAAGGTGTAGCCTTGTAAGAAAAAGACCCATTTTGCATGTCTACTATTCAATTTCTTTTGGGTGTTTACATATTTTAATGTTATATGATCGGTAAATAACACAAAATCTTTCAACACTAAATAATGCCTCCAATGTCGCAATGCTTGCACAATTGCATAAAATTCTACATCATATGTGGAGTAGTTCTTTCTTACCTCATTCAACTTTTCACTAAAAAATGCAATTGGTCTACTTGCTTGGCTAAGTACAACTCCATAGTCTATATGTGAAGCATCACAATCTACCTCAAACACTTTATCAAAATCTGGTAAGGCTAATATAGGTGCCTCAATTACCTTCTTCTTTAGAAACTTAAAACTTTCTTCAACTTCATTCGTCCACATGGATGTCTTGCCTTTGGTGCATCTTTTATAGGTGCTACAATATTGCTAAAATTTCGAATAAATTTTCGGTAAAAGGTGGCCAACCCATGAAAACTTCTTACCTTTGTTATTCTCTTGGGACTAGGCCACTCCAAAATTGCTCTGACCTTCTCTGAATCCATCTTGACTCCTTCTGTTGAGATGAAAAAACCCAAAAATACCAAAATTTCTTGCAGGAATCTAGATTTATTCAAATTTGCATAAAGCTGATGTTTTGCCAACGTATCAAATATAATTTTTAATTGTTGCAAGTGATATTCTTTGTTGTCACTGAAAACTAGGATGTCATCAAAATAAATGACAACAAACTTACCAATATAAGATCGAAGCACAACATTCATCAACAACATGAAAGTACTAGGTGCATTGGACAACCCAAATGGCATCACCATCCACTCATATAGTCCATCCCTAGTCTTGAAGGTAGTTTTCCATTCATCCCCTTCACGAATCCGGATCTGGTGGTATCCACGTCACAAATCAATTTTACTAAAATATTTAGCTTCGGCTAGCACATCCATCATGTCGTCTAAGTGCGGTATAGGAAACCGATATTTGATGGTAATTTTATTGATTTATCTGCTATATGTGCACATCCCCCTCGCATTATCCTTTTTGGGAGTCAACAATGCTTGTACAACACATAGACTCATGCTTTCTCTTACCACACATTTCTTTATAAGTTTTGTCACTTTCCAGTTGAGCTCTGCATGTTGTGTAGGACTCATCCTATAGGCGACCCAATTAGGAAAATATGATCTTGGGATTAGATCAATGTGATGTTGAATATCCCTCTTTGGCAGAAGACCATAAGGTAGTTCATTAGTGATAACATCAACACATTCTTCTAGTATCTTGGCCACTTCAGTAGGGATTGGTATGTCTTTCCTGACTCTTTTTTGCATTATTAATGCATAACATAATCTTGTTTCCTTCATTTCCTTAACAAGATCTCTTTCTGACAACATATTCTCAGCTTTCCCCTCATCCTTAAGGGGAAACAAGACGATTTTTGATCCATCCTTCCAAAAGGTGTAGGTATTATTTTCTCCATTATGCATGAATTTTCTGTCATATTTCCAAGGCCTCCCCAATAACATATGACATGCATCCATCAGAATGACATCACACCAGACTTCATCTTTATAATTCTTATCGATGGAAAACTTGATCAAACATCTTTTTATTAATGGTGACTTCATTCCCTTTTTTGAACTATGCAATTTGGTAAGGATAGGGATGTGTTTCACAATGTAATTTTAACTTATCTACCATCTCTCTGGAAACCATATTCTCACAACCGTCACTATCAACAATAACTTGGCATACCTTTCCCCTGGAAGTGCATTTGTTTCGAAAAATATTTGTTCGAAGCCAAGAATCTTCATTGTCGCTACTCTTCCTTTTTTTTTTTCAGGAATCACCATTGACCTCCGTATCATGAGATTCTCCCCCATATCAGGAGGGACTTTAGATTTAGCTCCTTCTTCCCATTCTCAGTTTGGACCAAGTTTAAACTAGGTTGTTGTCTTTGCTTCGGCTCTTGCATGTTATAATTTGGGAATTCAAATGCTCGATGACCCTCTACACCACACCTAAAACACACATAAGTTCCTCCTATGCCACCACCGTCACCTCTACTCCTCTGAAACCCTCTTCCTCGTGGTTGATTCATGTTACCTTGTCAAGTATCTTCTGCTTTCTCAAATCCTTGGGATGATTCATCTCTGCCATAGTTAAAACCACCTCGTGAGGCAGACGATGTACCCCTCCTTGCTCCTCTATTCCTTTGAGCAAATTGTCAATTTTGTTTTTCCTCTGCATTTAAGGATAATTGGTGTGCCTCTTCCACGATGCGAATCTTATGCATGCTCAGTTCATCTTTAATATAAAACTTTAAGCAATTCACATACCTTGTAGCCAATTTCTCATCAGTTTCTTGGTGATCCACACGAATGGACAATTTTGATCCTTACATGTAAGTACAAAATTTGAAGGGACCCAAAAATCAGTTTACTTGAAAAAAGTTGAATTCGTCTATTGATTAATGTTCAAGGTGTTTCGATTGAATCCCTTGTTTATAGATCAAATGGAGACGCTTTTGGTTGCCATCTATGTGGTCAAATAAATACAGACAAGGACAAAGACTCAATCTTTGACAAGTGGTGACTTCACAGAGGGCATTGTCTAATTTGCAAGAAATCACTATTTTTTGTTGTTTAAAATCCATTTCTAAGCTGGAAAAACATGACGAAGGTTGTGAGGTTTTTCAAAAACATGTTTTCATGTAGGTATCCCCAAATTGTCCCACAATTCGTGTGAAAGATTGTAATGAAATATGAGATTAACGAATTAGATCCACTTTTTCTCTAATTTTAAAAATTAAATTAAAATGTTTTAAATATGTTGAAATTTATTTTAATTCTGGATTTATTATCTATCAAAAGTGATAAAATTTATTAAGTTAATTTTTATTTTAATTAAAAAAAAGAAAGTTTTACACTTCTAAAGATTTATCTCTTTATAAATCTATAATTAAAATTAAGTCTATTAAGTCTCATAATATACTCATTATATAATTTCCTTTGATATTATGTGTTCATCATATATTTTCATTTAACAATATATGTTTATTATATTGTCATATATATGCTTAATGTATTTATATTCTAATCACATTCATTTTATTTTCTTTTTATTATGTGGTATGTTTTGGCATTATGTTTCTCATATTTTTATTTGCAATTTATGTTATGTTATTCTATATCAATATATAATGTAGTTCACTCTCACTTTTAGCATACTAATATTGAGGCCTTGTCAACTCCATGTTGAGCACGAAAATAATTATACTTCTCCTTCATATTTGGCAATATTTTATTTAACGTCATGTGTCAACTCAACTCCTTGTTGAGCATGGAATGAATTACACATCTCCCTTATAGTAGGTTGTAAAAAGCACCTCTCAACCTAATATTTTTTTTTTTTTACTTTCAATGACTTTTTATATATGTGTGTATGTGTAAAGTTGATATTAAAATATTTTCAATTGATCATGGAAGAAATTCCACAGAACTAGCATAATTCCTCTCTGGGTATTTATTTGTGGATGGGTGTTTCTAAGTTTTATTTTCTATTTATTGTATTTGATATTTTAGTTTGTAAGAGTGAAAGTCTTTCTCGGAGCAACCCTCCCTCTACTTGGGATTTCCCCAATCCTAGATGGGTTGTTCGAGGGTTCGACTTCATTGATGTGCTTACACACTAGGCTACCCTTCTCCAAAAACTTCGCGGGACCACCTATCACTAGTCTTCTGTGGATCGCCCGATTATTGCAAAAAAGGTCCTGGTTCTCCTTTTTCACTAGCTCTGTGAAGCAACCCTTGAGGGAATAAATATAGGGCCAACACACTAAGGATACTATTTTCTTCCCCACACTAATTTCTTACCCTCAAACTTAAAGGTTCTTATTTTGTGGAAGACCAACCTTACTCGGTTGGCCTTGACTGTGCCGATCAACCCTGGAGTCGTCGGGAAAGTAAGGTCTGTAAGCATTATACATCCACTTATTTGATGAGTATGAGTATGGTATGTGGAATTAAATTTATTTTTTATTAATCATAATGATCAAATTTGTATTTTTAAGAAATTTAATGTAAAACTTCCGCCTCCCTCTAAAATTTTGTTGCCTTTTATATATATATATATATATATATATATATATATATATATATATATATATATATATGAGTCCTTATCCCGCCTGGACCCATTTATTTGAGTTTTGTGTGTGTGTATTATATGAGAAAATCTATACTCTCGGAGGATGATTTTATTAGGATCATCCAGGGAAATGGAAGCCTTTAGATGTGAATTCAAGTGAGTAAGTTGCCATTCAATTTGTAGGAAACTTAAAGAGATTAAAACAAGGAACTATTCACTTGTCACATGAGAAAAAAGTCAAAGAGGATAAAGAGCTATTTGAAGCATAGCTAAATAACCTTTACTTTCAAGAGCTAGTTGGATATATCTCTAAAGAATATAAAGTGAGGGTTACATAGTTAGAGCAACGAAAAAGAAAACTCCTAGCTGATAAGGAGCTAGTTGGATATCTCTCTAAAGAATATAAAGTGAGGGTTACATAGTTAGAGCAACGAAAAAGAAAACTCCTAGCTGATAAGGAAACAACCTAGAGATTGAAAACTAGAACACTTTGGTCGGAGTTAGGTGATGAAAACATGAAATATTTCCATCAGTATGTAATGCATCGAAAGAATGTGAAGACCATATGGAAAATTAACAGAATGATGGCTTTGTGGCTACCTCCTTTGAGGATATAACAAGCATTGGGATGGATCATTTTCTTTTTATAAAGCTAAGGATAGGGCTACCATCACTAAAGTGGTTAGGATGAATTCATACTTCCTAACTTTGTAAATGAGGATAATAATGCGAGATTATTATACCTACCAGGAGGCAGGTATATAGTAATGAGTTTGCTCTAATTGTTACATTAGTTGGTATTGACACTTTTCACTTAACATCCCAATGTTCCAACATTATTAGAGTTGAAATTTTTTTTCATAACATCCCAATGTTCAACATTAGCAAGTTGAAATTTTATTTTTTTATTATTTAAAAAAATATTTATCTCATGTATCATTGGTGAATTGATTCAAGGTCTTATTGTCGAGGGGTCGGCACTGTACTCATTGTTTTCCATGGAGGCAACGTTGTACTCATTGTTTTCCATTAGGGGCGACACTTCTTGTCGACTGAGATGATGGGTGAGAGTCGGTGCCAGGTGGTAACATGTAGTCAGGCCTGGAGCATGCATTTGGCATGCGAACCCGTATTTGACAAGTTGATATGAAATCTACACGCCATTCTTGACTTGGTTTAAAATTATGAACCTATCAAATTGACGTGGAACTACTTCAGATACCTGTAAAAAATCGTAATAGGTACATAGATGTTATACTATAAAATCATGGCAGGTAGATACATGCCTATAGCATATATAATATAGGCTATAAGAATGGCTTCACTAGAGGTAAATCATAAGTCTCAAGGAATCAATGAATGTATGCATGGTTAGGTAGTGTCAATGTTGCATCACTCGAGGTTTGTTGAAGGATTAATACACCTACAACGATTTGGCCTATTAAATGCAATAGACCTAATGAATGCAACACATAACATTGTAACACATGGAAAAAAATATTGTTACACATGAAGAAATTAGTGAGTGACACTTTCTGATTTACATAAAATGTAAAAGGATAGGCACTCAAAATTTATAACTGTGATAATTTATTTTTGACATGCACGGATTATTTGAAATTTTAGGCTTGCATGTAGCAATCCTCATAGGACTGGGGATGACTTGACTAGAAATGAATAGATACGATGGGTATGAGCGTGAAATGACATTAAATGCTTCCACCCTCAAGGAGCCTGTTCATGTGATACTGCGAGTGGGTGAGAAAAAAATGGAAAAAAGAATATATGAGTTGTTAAATTTAACCAAATGTTTATTAGCAAAGTGGATGGAAAATTTGGGTGAGGTTTCCTAGATGACGTAGAAAAAGCATCATAAGATGTTGATTGATTCCCATAAACCCCTCAAAAATTCCATAAATAACCTGAAATTCTGCCTTCTCTGAATTTGTTAAATGACTAGATTTTGACAAATATAGTGTTTCCTAGATTTTTTGCTACCCAGATTCTAACGAATATTTTTGCAGATCGTTTATATACTGTGCCGAACTCCTTCATGTCAAAATGCTATCTGGATTTGACATAAATTAAATGCATAGTCATTACAGGTATAAATACATACTAGTTCCGTTGCAAGCTCTGTTGACTGCAAGAGTTCAAGAAACTCCAATTTGTTCTCCTGCCTTCATAAGAGCATTTGCAGGTGTCATGATAGTCTTTCATTTTTTCTTGTAGGACACGATTTTTTCTACTGGTTAATCTTCCTTAGAATATTTTTATATATTTAAGAGCTTGTCAGATTCATCTACACTACTTGTTGGATTACTGAGAGGGGCAGTGAATCAATAATAGTTCTTTTTAATCCTTTTTAAGGACAATGTATATATGTGTTAATGGATTTATGGTAGGTTTACCAACATCATTCAATAGGTGCAGAATAAATAAACCATGAACAATGAGAAATCATACACATACACAGTACACCAATATTTTACATGGAAACCCAATGCGAGAGACAACCACATAATGTTTTTTCTTATATGTTTTTAAGAAGTACATTCATTGGAAGCAACAACTTCCTTTGTTCTCCAGCCGCAACTGGAAGGAGGCTCCAACCCCCTATATTTTCAGGCTAAAACCCAAGGGAAACTCCAACTCCCCAATTCTTTGGCTCCAATCAGAAGGAGGCTACAACCCCCTATGTTCTCCAACTACAATTGGAAGGTGGCTACAACCACCTATCCTTGCCCCGTCCAACCACCCTGAAATATAAATGCCAAATGTAGAACACCTATCATTGTCACTGAATCAACTCTGTCACTTCCACAACTGTCATTAAAAACATGTCACAACCTGTATCAGTGTGTTTCAAATATTTTCTACAGATCCATGACCTGCCTGTGCCGCAACACACAGATATCTGTGACTCTCTTTACTGCAACTCACGAATGTCCATGACTCTCTTCTATGCAACTTGCAGACTAATACAAAACCTTCCCTAGTTTCTCTGTCACTCTCTCTATTTCTGTCAAACTATTACTATAAAACTTGATGTTGAGAACCTGTCACTATAATCTATCAACTAACCATATCTGATGTCATAGAACTCATATCAATGACTCAAGTATGTCTAGCACAACCCATGTACTAGGATCATAAGTATGTCTCACTTATCATGTGTCATATAGGAAACCCTCACATTAACCATACATCAAACCCTTACTGTTATGCAATCACAACCTGTACTGATAGCAATAGGTTTCAACCATAAATCCTCAAACATGTTCCAAATAACACAAAATATATCTTAACAAGATGCCCAATGAAGTGACCCAACAACAACCAACCAATACAGTAGCAATATATCTTTGTAGATCTGTCTTATACAAAATATACCATACAACCAACTGTCCCTCAAGGGAAAAAACTCAATCTCCCATGGCCATACCCCAAGTATTCATTAAAGAAATACTTAAGACAAGCATATAACATACCTTTTGTTACTATATATATCTTCGTTGTACCTTCTTATGCTTAGAACTTCTTGTAGCCTCTTCTCATATCAACAACATGTCACTGATGATAGATCTGATCTTCCTTTCCACGTTTGGCAACAGATATGCGCTCTGTCTTCAATAAACTTGCGGGTGTCCATGCTTTGTCCCACTATGGCCCGCGGGTATCCACATTCTTCTGGTTCTGCAACTCGTAGATGTCTTCAGTAAAACCCTAGTTTAGAAACCACAATCTCGACCCTTTGACCATTGCAACTTCTCTCTTCACTGAACGTCGTTTCTTCAGACTCACTGCTTTAGATTTGTCAATGATACCTTCCCATAACATTTCACAAAAGAGATATTCAATATGCTCAAATTAGGTGTAAATGGGAAACCCTTGCCCTCTTATTTATGTTCTCCAAGTAGCTTCCTTTAGGGGTCATATTCTAACTGTTTTACCCAACTTCCATCTTTTAGGGCTAACCCACTCTCAAGTACTTTACCCGCTTGCAACTATTTTATCCACAGTTAGTAAACTCACCACTTCTTGTTACAACTAATTTAATTTTAATTATTTTCTTATTGCAACAACTTTACCCATGATCAACTCCTAGTTACAACCATTTGAATAGTAAACTTCTTCTAGGAGCTTCTAGAATAATTGAATTCTTTGACCTTCCAGAGGATTCTAGATAACTCATGAGGGATATCCAACTTCACTAAGCCATATCTCCTCAACCGTGAGGAACTATGTGGCGTACCACATATCACCGGAAACATAACAATATGTACTATCCATCTATGATAGTCTTTCCTACAAATTCGTTGGTCTTCATTACATTATTCCACATACATACATGAGTTCCTTATCCACACTTTTGGGGATACCAAAATTTGCTACTAGACTTACTTCAAGGGTTGACATCAATGACAACCAACCCAATTAATCAACACTACTTGATTCGAAGATGTCTCTTCCATTTCCTTATCTCCTCGATGGCATCCACTGTGTTGCCTCAACAACACACATGATGATCTCAGTGATACTTCATATTCTCCATTTATTTATTTTTGTTCTTTGTCATGGGCGCATGTGATATTTACCTCTTCCAACGAAATGTCTTCTGAAATATTGAGATGCAAATTTATTGCCGAATTTGATTTACATGAATTCTTTGCCTTTAGATTAAGGTTCAAAGACTATAGAGGTGCTCTGAGCATTCCAGATTTTCTAGACATGAATTATGACTATGATGCTACACAGAGTAATGGAGATGGCTCATATTTTGTACAGAAAGATGGGTGAGGCGAGGTGGACATTCGTATTAATAACAAATTTGTGGGTTCTCCTTCTCGTTGGCTGAAGGATGTGGTCTATGTAGTGCATAAGTATTTTTTTGTGTAATAATGAAGAAGAAAAGTATTTTTCTGTAGCAAATGCATATTCCTGTGAGTTCAAGGTGTGGCATTGTATGAGAAGTCAGAGACACGACTGGACTAATTGCCAGTTTGCTGACCCAGGTGAGATGGCAAGAAGATGTGATCCTTTTCATTAATCCATAATCGTTCGCCCATAATTCAGAAAGGGAACCTGCACGTGGATGCTTGCGATTTTTCTCACGGCGTCTTCGAATGTCGGTTTCATCGTACCCAATATTTGTGGATGGGTGTTTCTAAGTTTTATTTTCTATTTATTGTATTTGATATTTTAGTTTGTAAGAGTGAAAGTCTTTCTCGGAGCAACCCTCCCTCTACTTGGGATTTCCCCAATCCTAGATGGGTTGTTTGAGGGTTCGACTTCATTGATGTGCTTACACACTAGGCTACCCTTCTCCAAAAGCTTCGCGGGACCACCTATCACTAGTCTTCTGTGGATCGCCCGATTATTGCAAAAAAGGTCCTGGTTCTCCTTTTTCACTAGCTCTGTGAAGCAACCCTTGAGGGAATAAATATAGGGCCAACACATTCAGGATACTATTTTCTTCCCCACACTAATTTCTTCCCCTCAAACTTAAAGGTTCTTATTTTGTGGAAGACCAACCTTACTCGGTTGGCCTTGACTGTGCCGATCAACCCTGGAGTCGTCGGGAAAGTAAGGTCTGTAAGCATTATACATCCACTTATTTGATGAGTATGAGTATCGTATATGGGAGTAAATTTATTTTTTATTAATCATAATGATCAAATTTGTATTTTTAAATTTATGTAAAACACCTCCTCTAAGTACATTGCCTTTATATATATATATATATATATATATAAAGTCATATCACCCTTGGACCCATTTATTTGAGTTTTGTGTGTGTGTATTATATGAGAAAATCTATACTCTCGGAGGATGATTTTATTAGGATCATCCAGGGAAATGGAAGCCTTTAGATGTGAATTCAAGTGAGTAAGTTGCCATTCAATTTGTAGGAAACTTAAAGAGATTAAAACAAGGAACTATTCACTTGTCACATGAGAAAAAAGTCAAAGAGGATAAAGAGCTATTTGAAGCATAGCTAAATAACCTTTACTTTCAAGAGCTAGTTGGATATATCTCTAAAGAATATAAAGTGAGGGTTACATAGTTGGAGCAATGAAAAAGAAAACTC
>SNQJ01S0008166.1:127883-138441 GCA_010110895.2 Picea sitchensis
TTAGGTAGTGTCAATGTTGCATCACTCGAGGTTTGTTGAAGGATTAATACACCTACAACGATTTGGCCTATTAAATGCAATAGACCTAATGAATGCAACACATAACATTGTAACACATGGAAAAAAATATTGTTACACATGAAAGAAATTAGTGAGTGACACTTTCTGATTTACATAAAATGTAAAAGGATAGGCGCTCAAAATTTATAACTGTGATAATTTATTTTTGACATGCACGGATTATTTGAAATTTCAGGCTTGCATGTAGCAATCCTCATAGGACTGGGGATGGCTTGACTAGAAATGAATAGATACGATGGGTATGAGCGTGAAATGACATTAAATGCTTCCACCCTCAAGGAGCCTGTTCATGTGATACTGCGAGTGGGTGAGAAAAAAATGGAAAAAGAATATATGAGTTGTTAAATTTAACCAAATGTTTATTAGCAAAGTGGATGGAAAATTTGGGTGAGGTTTCCTAGATGACGTAGAAAAAACATCATAAGATGTTGATTGATTCCCATAAACCCCTCGAAAATTCCATAAATAACTTGAAATTCTGCCTTCTCTGAATTTGTTAAATGACCAGATTTTGACAAATATAGTGTTTCCTGGATTTTTTGCTACCCAGATTCTAACAAATATTTTTGCAGATCGTTTATATACTGTGCCGACCTCCTTCATGTCAAAATGCTATCTGGATTTGACATARATTAAATGCATAGCCATTACAGGTATAAATACATACTAGTTCCGTTGCAAGCCCTGTGGGCTGCAAGAGTTCAAGAAACTCCAATTTGTTCTCCTGCCTTCATAAGAGCATTTGCAAGTGTCGTGACAGTCTTTCATTTTTTCTTGTAGGACACAATTTTTTCTACTGGTTAATCTGCCTTAGAAGAGTTTTATATATTTAAGAGCTTGTCAGATTCATCTACACTACTTGTTGGATTACTGAGAGGGGCAGTGAATCAATAATAGTTATTTTTAATCCTTTTTAAGGACAATGTATATATGTGTTAATGGATTTATGGTCAATTTACCAACATCATTCAATAGGTGCAGAATAAATAAACCATGAACAATGAGAAATCATACACATACACAGTACACCAATATTTTACATGGAAACCCAATGCCGGAGACAACCACATAATACTTTTTCTTATATGTCTTTAAGAAGTACATTCATTGGAAGCAACAACTTCCTTTGTTCTCCAGCTGCAACTGGAAGGAGGCTCCAACCCCCTATATTTTCAGGCTAAAACACAAGAGAAACTCCAACTCCCCAATTCTTTGGCTCCAATCAGAAGGAGGCTACAACCCCCTATGTTCTCCAATTACAATTGGAAGGTGGCTACAACCACCTATCCTTGCCCCGTCCAATCACCCTGAAATATAAATGCCAAATGTAGAACACCTATCATTGTCACTGAATTAACTGTCACTTCCACAACTGTCACTGAAAACATGTCACAACCTGTATCGATGTGTTTCAAATATTTTCTACAGATCCATGACCTGCCTGTGCCACAACACACATATATCCGTGACTCTCTTTACTGCAACTCACGGATGTCCATGACTCTCTTCTATGCAACTTGTAGACTAATACAAAACCTTCCCTAGTTTCTCTGTCACTCTCTCTATTTCTGTCAAACTATTACTATAAAACTTGATGTTGAGAACCTGTCACTATAATCTATCAACTAACCAGATCTGATGTCATAGAACTCATATCAATGACTCAAGTATGTCTAGCACAACCCATGTACTAGGATCATAAGTATGTCTCACTTATCATGTGTCATATAGGAAACCCTCACATTAACCATACATCAAACCCTTACTGTTATGCAATCACAACTTGTACTGATAGCAATAGGTTTCAACCATAAATCCTCAAACATGTTCCAAATAACACAAAATATATCTTAACAAGATGCCCAATGAAGTGACCCAACAACAACCAACCAATACAGTAGCAATATATCTTTGTAGATCTGTCATATACAGAATATACCATACAACCAACTGTCCCTCAAGGGAAAAACTCAATCTCCCATGGCCATACCCCAAGTATTCATCAAAGAAATACTTAAGACAAGCATATAACATACCTTTTGTTACTATATATATCTTCGTTGTACCTTCTTATGCTTAGAACTTCTTGTAGCCTCTTCTCATCTTAGCAACATGTCACTGATGATAGATCTGATCTTCCTTTCCAGGTTTGGCAACAGATCTGCGCTCTGTCTTCAATAAACTCGTGGGTGTCCACGCTTTGTCCCACTATGGCCCGCGGGTATCCACATTCTTCTGGTTCTGCAACTCGTAGATGTCTTCAGTAAAACCCTAGTTTAGAAACCACAATCTCGACCCTTTGACCATTGCAACTTCTCTCTTCACTGAACGTCGTTGCTTCAAACTCACTGCTTTAGATTTGTCAATGATACCTTCCCATAACATTTCACAAAAGAGATATTCAATATGCTCAAATTAGGTGTAAATGGGAAACCCTTGCCCTCTTATTTATATTCTCCAAGTAGCTTCCTTTAGGGGTCATATTCTAACTGTTTTACCCAACTTCCATCTTTTAGGGCTAACCCACTCTCAAGTACTTTACCCACTTGCAACTATTTTATCCACAGTTAGTAAACTCACCACTTCTTGTTACAACTAATTTAATTTTAATTATTTTCTTATTGCAACAACTTTACCCATGATCAACTCTTAGTTACAACCATTTGAATAGTAAACTTCTTTTAGGAGCTTCTAGAATAATTGAATTCTTTGACTTTCCAGAGGATTCTAGATAACTCATGAGGGATATACAACTTCACTAAGCCATATCTCCTCAACCGTGAGGAACTATGTGGCGTACCAAATATCACCGGAAACATAACAATATGTACTATCCATCTATGATAGTCTTTCCTACAAATTCGTTGGTCTTCATTACATTATTCCACATACATACATGGGTTCCTTATCCACACTTTTGGGGATACCGGAATTTGCTACTAGACTTACTTCAAGGGTTGACATCAATGACAACCAACCCAATTAATCAACACTACTTGATTTGAAGATATCTCTTCCATTTCCTTATCACCTCGATGGCATCCACTGTGTTGCCTCAACAACACACATGATGATGTCAGTGATACTTCATATTCTCCATTTATTTATTTTTGCTCTTTGTCATGGGCGCATGTGATATTTTCCTCTTCCAACGAAATGTCTTCTGAAATATTGAGATGCAAATTTATTGCCGAATTTGATTTACATGAATGCTTTGCTTTAGATTAAGGTTCAAAGACTATAGAGGTGCTGTGAGCATTCCAGATTTTCTAGACATGAATTATGACTATGATGCTATACAGAGTAATGGAGATGGCTCATATTTTGTACAGAAAGATGGGTGAGGCGAGGTGGACATTCGTATTAATAACAAATTTGTGGGTTCTCCTTCTCGTTGGCTGAAGGATGTGGTCTATGTAGTGCATAAGTATTTTTTTTTGTCTAATAATGAAGAAGAAAAGTATTTTTCTGTAGCAAATGCATATTCCTGTGAGTTCAAGGTGTGGCATTGTATGAGAAGTCAGAGACACGACTGGACTAAGTGCCAGTTTGCTGGACCAGGTGAGATGGCAAGAAGAGGTGATCCTTTTCATTAATCCAGAACCGTTCGCCCATAATTCAGAAAGGGAACCTGCCACTACGGGGATGCTTGCGATTTTTCTCACGGCGTCTTCGAATGTCGGTTTCATCCTACCCAATATCAAACCCAACCATGAAAAGAGGGGTGGATCTGTAAATGCAGAGGCTGTATTTTTGCTCGTATTTCGCACCCACTTTTCCTATTGCCGGGGTTTTATCTATCTGGGCCTATTATCTATCTATATGGGCATCTTGCAATGAATCTTATGTATCCTTGCCATGGAAGTTATAAAGGTTCTCGTCTGGGCTTTCATTAGCTGGAAACCAATATTTAAATCGTGCAATGAACTGATTCTAGAGAATCTCAACTGTTGTTGTGATGGAGGCATTGTCATATTATGCAGTATTCTTGTGAAAAAATAGAGTTAGAATTTGTTTCCATTTTTTGAAAAATCAGATTTAGATTTTGTTTAGATGATCTTTAATTTAGGACCAGTTTGACTTGCAAATTCAATCTTTTAATTATAAATTCAATTTTTTAATTAAACATCCAAATTTTTTTTAATCTTTTAATTACAAATTCAATTTTTTAATTAAACATCCAAAAAAAGTTTAATGTAAGATTTTTTTTATTAATCATCTAAAGGGAAAGTTCATCTTAAAAAAACACAATTTAATTTATATTTAGTCAAAGTTCATCTTAAAATATACAATTTATAATTTAAATTTATTTATACTTTTTTCTATATTATATTTAGTGGTAAATATCATAAATTGGGCACGATCTCAAATGGGAAACTACATAACTCTAACTGTAAGTTATTATTTATTTTACTATTTACAATGTAACTGTAACTGTACATTATTATTTACTTAGTTATTTACCTCGACAGGTATTGCACATGCTATGTGGGCTTGTTAAAATGAGTGTTGAAGGAGGAACTGCAAACAATGTTATGTTCTTTTCAAAAGGACAAGAGCCTCGACCATGATGGGTGATATGTGGAATTTTTTATGGGTTTCTTTGAGACCATTGAAGAATATATCGCGAGTGTTATAAACTAGCACAACCGCAAAGTGGTTGGTGTTGGGGCTGGTGAACGCCGGAAGTTATGTGGACGGACAACACTTTGGTGAATTAAACGCACGAACAACTAAAACGCACATAGAGCTGAGGAAATCCAAAAGTTAATCTTAAATGTGGTAATTCCAAAGGTTAATCAGTTAAACGTGGCAATCATATGGTGGTATAGTAATTTCTTAATATGATTAGGTAAATGTTAAAAAGTAAACAGGTTAACTAATGCATTCAAAAATACAAGGAAGTTGTGAAGAGTAAATCACATTCATTGATTTGGGAGGACGACTAAGAATATTCCAGCATTTTCAATTGTTAGCCATCAGATTAGAATTTTAAATTAAAAGGTGATTAATTGTGCCCATCTCCAATAGGTATACGCCTTTCGACGTAATGAATTGAGGAGATAAAAGAAGATGCTTGCTGCTTTTAGTGTCACTTTTTTTTGTTTTAATATCTAAATCTGATGATTCCTCTATCTTTGAGGAATTCATGCATATTCATTTATGCAAATGTATCTATAATATTGTAGCAAAGGTAATAGCCATGATAAACAAGGTATTGCTTTATGAGTCCATTTCTAATGAGTAATTTAGCTTTTTATTAAGTAGGAAGATTCATGAAGTTATTGGAGTGACTCAATAACGCTTTCAACCCATTAAAATCTAAGTCACAAGGTTCGTCAAATTTCAACCTTGAGGTTCTAAATTAGACAAAAGTAAAAACAATCCTCAAGTTTGATTAGGTTGAATGAACCTCAAGTCAAATTTAAACCCGAAGGGCGAACCTAATGGAAAACCTAAAGGTGATTTTTTTTTATTTTTTTTATCTTACATGGGTTTTTAATTCATTTTTTCACACACACACATATTTATGTGGATTATTTGTAACATCACAACTCTTTAAATCATCAAGAACACATGAGGTAGAAAAGGCCCTAGGGTTTACACCTTTATATATATAAAGGTGTAAACATCACAACTCTTTAAATCATCAAGAGCACATGGGTAGAAAAGGCCCTAGGGTTTACACCTTAGANATAAAGTTGTAAACCCTAGGGCCTTTTCTACCCCATGTGTTCTTGATGATTTAAAGAGTTGTGATGTCACAAGTAAGCCACAAAAATATAAATTCTAACCATGCATGTTTTAAATTTTCTAAAACAATTTTAGGGATTATAACTATCTGACATGATGGAATTCTTTTAAATTTTGAAATTTAAAGAATGTTCAACAAAACAGGGTATTCCCACACATGATGAACACCTTTAGTAACGACTCACACAACTATATCAAAGATCAATACACCGATGTTTTTACTTGGTCAAAACCCTCAAAGAGGGAAATAGTCTATAGCCCTAGCCAATGTGGCCACTTGAGGCAATATATTAATGCAAAAGAAAACTATTTTCAAGAGAGTTTCTCACAATCGATCATTAGCAAATGACTCTCCATGCTCTTTAAATAGATATCATGGATCAATCGAGTGTTAAGCCATAGATCAATATAGTTGTTAAGATCGAGGAGAATATGAGTCGTCAGATCACTCTATATCTAGAACATATCGTGACCGCCAAATTACATAACTACACATGCATACTAATGAATATTAAACAAACACTAAGAAACACATTTTTACCTAAAGACATATTAGACCAAGTTGAACTTAACTGACTCCCAAGTGTCTAAATATCCTAACATGCTCCCTTAAGAACAACTTGGGATATGATTGAAGGATTTACAAATGTGTCATAATAGGAGAAAGAAGGAGGAATTAGAGCATATCACCCCTTATTGAAAACTTCATGAACTCCTATCATAGATCAAAATTTGGAAAACTTTGATTTTGTGAGAGACTTTGTGAAAATGTCTGCAACTTGATCATCAGTCGGACAAAAGAGCACTTCAATAACTTGATCATGAATGAGCTTTTTGATTAAGTGCATGTGTAGCTCGAGGTGTTTGCTACATTCATGTTGAAATGGATCTTTGGCGAGCTTGATGTCACTTTGATTGTCACACCAAAGGGTTGTCAAATGTTGCTACTAGAATCCAAACTCTGAAAGGATTTGTCGAAGATACAAGGCTTCTTGACTTGCATTAACTACTACTCGTGATCCGGATTTAGGAGTGGAACGAATTGATTAACAGATTGAGTACAATAAACACAAAGATATGAAGAACAACAAAGATATTCAATGAACAATATATTCTATTGAATAAAAGAAATAGGCTGAAACTGTAAAACTACAAAACTAAAACACTTGCTCGAATGGTGGTAGCTATCTCTGAGAAGAGATGTGGCTGCTACACGCATCCATATGAGCAGGATAATTACAATGAGGCTCCAAAGGCCTTTTTGATATTACTCATGAATGCCAAAACCCTAGACATCCAAAAACCTAACCCTAAGAGGTTGGTACCTCAACTTCCTGGGGTCATAACTTTTTCATATGACCTTCGTTTAAGGTGTGTGATACCCGTTGGAAAGATTTTTTAGAGAACTACACATTACATTGTCAAACTCTAACTCAATCAACAATTTGAATGTGGAGAGCCAAAAAAACACTGTTTAGGGCTCCAAAACGATCCTGAAAATACATCAAGATGTGCTGACATGAAAACATACAAAATAAGCCAGTTGGATTAGGTGAGAGACCATCAGTATCCACCTGGAAGATGTGTAGGGATTCATACACCCCTAGAAGTGTAGAACCCACAATTACAAAGAAGTACAAAAGAACGTGTCGAACTAAAAATGGACAAGAGGAGCCAGTTGGAATAGGTGGGTGGCCACCGATATCCACCTAGATCAAGCCTCCCCCCTTAGGAAGAAATGATGTCCATTGTGTTGAGTTCCCCCAACAAGTGAGGAAAATTCTGTTGGATTTGGCCCCGGGTGAGCCACTTGTCTTGGTGTAGGAGTTGCCTTGCCTTGACAACTCGATAAAGATGGATCCTCAGCTGGCGAGTGCCCTTGACCTGTGTATCCACTATCTGATCAATGGATGCTTGTTCCATACATTCAGGGTTGATCTATGTCGGTTGCAGTTGTTCTATGATATCTGAGGTTTTCAATAATGGTGGAAAATATGGCCGAAGGAGGTCCACATTTAACATTGGGTGCAGGCTGAGGAAGGGTAGAGTGTTGATCTCAAAAGCATTGCTACCCACAACCTTGGTGATGGTGTAAGGCCCATAACGGAGTGGGCAAAGCTTCTGATGGGGCCTTGTAAGACGCTCCTTCTGCAAATGTAACTAGACTTTGTCTCTAACCTGAAACTGGTGCGGTACCTTGTGTTGATCATGGCACTGCTTGTACTTAGCATTGGATTTCTGCAAAATCTCCTGGACCTGTTGGAGGATGTGTTGAATCTACTCAATGAATCTGGTGGCTTTATTGGTCTCAAACTGAACATGGGAAGAGTCTGTTTGTGTGGTGGCAAGAGGTAGTGCAACATCAATGGGTCCCAAGGGTTGGAATCCCAACCCTACCTGAAATGGGCTATGGTCGGTGGAGCTATGGAGAGCCCTGTTGTAGCTGTGTTGAAGATAGGGGAGACTCTCATCCCATGTATGTGGATGCTTAGAATTGTACATGCACAGGATGTGCACAATCATATGATTGATGACCTTTGTTTGGCCGTCTATTTGGGGGTGGAAAGCAATGGATTTAGTGAGCTTGGTGTCCAACAATGACCAGAGACTCGACCAAAATTTTCTAAGGAACTTGATGTATCGGTCGGAGATGATGGTATGTGGTATCCCAAAATGGACCCACACTCATTCGAAGAAGAGCTTGGCAGTGTCTGTTGCTGTGATATTCTTCTTGCAGGATGTGAGGATGGTCATCTTCGAAAACTGATCAACGACCACAAATACATAGTCATTGCCTTGCTTGGTGGACGGAAGGCCAGACATGTAATTCATTGAGATGGATTCCCAAGGCTTCTCGGGAGTAGGAAGAGGTGTGTATAAGCCTTGCTTCTTGATGGTTGACTTGGCAATGACACATGCAGTGAAAGATTTGATATACTTGCTGACGTCGTGTCAAATTTTTGTCCAATAAAAATGTTTATGAAGAACGACCGCAATTTTCTCCTCGCCAAAATGTCCTGCCATCCAACTGTAGTGGGATTCCCAAATCAACTTTGCATGCTCCCTTGTAGGAACACAGTGATGGCCCAGATGGCATAATAGTCCGTCCTGAATGTGAAAATATTATTTTTATTAATTTTTATTTTATTATTATTTAAATATATTTTTTTGTAAATAAAAATTGTATTACCTTAGAAAATCAACGAACCAAGACATATGTCAAGACTGTCAACTTGTTCTACAATACATATGGAAACAAAAACATGTGACAGTCTAAAGAGAACGTTCATTTCTATATGGTTGTACAATAGTAACTAAAAAATAAAAAATGATCCTATGCAAAATTGTTCCTATAGCTATTTTAGACATAGATAAAAGACATGTGAAAATGGAAATTAAGCACTAGGTGAACTTGGATTGCCATTGCCACTGGGAGGTAGTGGTCAAGCTGGAGAAAAAACATAAGGATGGTTGCAGGTCGGGCATTTGCTCTTGACAGGCTCGCTTGAAAGAGAATCGAAGAAGGAATCCATGGGATGATAGAGGATAGTCTAACGGTGAAGCTGGTTGGTGACATCTCTTCTCAGTTCAAAGATGAGCTCTAGGTGCTCTTCTTAGTAGCGAAATGAATTAGGCACCTCTGGGGATGAATCTACAATGGGTTGAGGCTCAATTCCTGGTTGATCTTCCACCTAAATTCTGTCATCATGCAAAGTAGGATGAATCTCTTCCTCGACTGGGTAGGTCTCCGTAGCTGAAGTGGGGTCGACATCCATCTGATGGGCCGAATGGAGGGGAGAAGCCTGTAAGTTTGAGTTCGAAAAGAGACAAGAATCCAGAGGTGCCTGGGGAGACACCAAAGGGTACTCTTCCTCAATGAAGACCTGAATACTTTCATCCCCCATCCAATTTTGGTCGGTGAAAGGTAAAGTATCCAAAGGCGGAGTTGCAATAGAGGAAGGCGGTGGAACTATAGCAGAGGAAGGACCTGGACGAAGCCATCTATCCATGAAGCTGCAATAAGCTGGGTTTCATTTTGTATTGCCCCTCTCACATGGCTTAACAATTGCAGGAGAGGGTAAGAAAACCAAATAACCAACGAAAACACTTGAAGGGGTGGAGAAAGCTAGCACGAAAAAAACTAGAGGGGGAGGAGAAAGCTAGCACGAAAAAAACTAGAGGGGGAGGAGAAAGCCAATGACAATACCCGAGAAGAATGGATGGAGCCATGCCTAACCTCCAAAATAAAGCCCCAATTGGTGATGAAAAATGTCATTAAGGCCGAGTTGGCAGCTCAAATCCACCTCGTACAAGTCTCGTGATACTTCGGCTCTCACTTCGAGCAATTCATTAAGGCACCCTCACTACGCATGCACACTACCATCCCCATCAAATAAATGTTAGGCATCTTGAGGAGGCTGAGGGGAGGGGTGGCGGCACATGGCATTTACATCCCTGGACACCTGCCTTGTAGCTGTCACCCCATCTTGGGGTTATTATTTATATATTGTTTTTAAATATTTTTTTTTTAAGTTTTGTTTTTTTATTTTAATTTTTGAAGTTTTAGTTTAAGATTTTTTAGTTGATATATTTTTAGTTTGAATTTCATTTTTTTTTAGCCTTTTAAAGTTTTTTTTTTGTCATTTTTTTAATGTTTTTAATGATTTATTTTTTAAATAATTGTTTTTGGAGGAAAGTTTACATTTTTTTTCCTTTTTTGTTA